>JAXRKP010001007.1:137500-142500 GCA_037039925.1 Doris montereyensis
TTCCAGACACGGAAATTTATATAACATTCCCGACATTACGAGACGCTTTGATACGTAATACAAATTATTAGTTAAATATCTCTCCTTCCAGATATAAACAAATCGATACTAAGGCTTGTCACAAATGCATTGAGGATTTTGCACACGTTAAGATCGATTACGTCATGGGTTTTCACTTACTACGGGAAATCCCCTTCAGAGCTACAAGTAACTATGTTACAATGATAAAGATTCCACAGGACCCCGACCTCTTAGATCAGGGGTCATCAGACTACGACCCGGGAAGTCAGCTCGTCCTGTCTGCTGCCATGTAGGAAGTCTCATTAAATGCTTATTTCTTCATATATGTATCTATTTATTTATCTTTTTTTATATTTTTTTTTATTCATTCATTTATTCATTTATTTATTTGTTTCTTTCTTTATTTTTATGGATTCATTTACTTACTATTGTTTTATTGATATATATATATATATATATATATATATATATATATATATATATATATATATATATATATATATATATATATATATATATATATATATATATATATATATATATATATATTTACTTATTTTATTTTTATTTTTATTTATTTTTTGTGCTGCTTGTTTGGGAAATTGAACGTTGGTATGCGCACTAGGTTTGATATAACTATCTTATTAGAACATTACTTAATGATAACATTCTGTAAATATAGAATTATTTTTGTTGTCTTTTTTGTTCTTATGTATTTTGAACTTTGGTTTGCTGTTCTTTATCCTTTTTTTATATTTATTGCAGTGTATGGAACAAAAATAGATATTCTGCCTGCGGTCGGTATTCTCACAGCTACCCGACCCACTTTGAAAAAACCTAAGATGACGATTTAGAACTGCCTTTTTTTGTTGTCGATGATTTCTTAAGTACTTATTTGATGATTTTGGAACTATTTATTTTGATAACTTCAAACCCACATATTTGATTATCCCAGAACTGCTTATTTACTTATCATTATTATCATTATTATCATTATTATTATTATCATCATCAGCATCATCGTCATCATCATCACCATCATCATTATTATTATTATTATTATTATTATTATTATTATTATTATTATTATTATTATTATTATTATTATTATTATTATTATTATTATTATTATTATTATTATTATTATCATTGTTAATTATTATTATTACTGGTTGTAGAGGTTACTTGATTAAATTACAAACTAAATTTTTGTTTAATCATTTGAGTGTGCCCTCTAGTTGAACAACAAATACATGTTACACTATTGATTCACGGTAATCATTACCGCTACAAAATTATTGCACCGTACAACGTTAGAAAATCATGATGGTTTCTAATACATGCAACAGAAATTTAGAACGAAATACAAGCCCTGCATAGTAATGAGAAACCAAAATGAATGATAAAAATTGTAACCCACAACAAAAAAAGAAAATGGAAAAACAATATATCTTTTGGATTCGAACTCGGACCAAATCTTAAAGCATCAACCCCGGCTGCGCTACGCTAACCGCCGGGCCATTGCAGTTGACTTTGATAGCATGTTAAATAAGGATTAGTACTACAAAGTGACTGCTGGCGTAAATCGTTTGATTCGCTTTTCATGTCTTCGATTCACAATGATGTTAGATCTAGATCTAGAATCTACAGATTAGGGAGAAGATCTTTTCTTCGATGATGTTTCAATCACTATATTTATGCCGTACTGCATATAGAATCTAGATCTAGATCTAAGCCTACGTGGATCCGAGACTGGGTCGTTTTGTCGATAATGATTTGAAAATTAGGTTAAGGAGTATGTGGTGCTAGAAAGAGGCTGAAAGGGAACCTGTTTTGACCTCATTTTGAATTTAAAATATTTTTTTAATTAAATCACTCACAAATCAGCTTGGATTTTTTTTAAACGATTGGCTGCGCACACTGCATTAATACATTTTGCAACAATAAAATATATGAGGGCAATTTCCCAACCCTTACCTATATCTGTAATCCTTTGGCAAAAAGAAATTATCGGGTATAAGCACAATAAGGGCTCCCCAAACTATTCTTTTTATGATAAGATAATTATAATTATTGTTATCCTTAATTAGCAGTAGTAGTAGTAGTAGTAGTAGTAGTAGTAGTAGTAGTAGTAGTAGTAGTAGTAGTAGTAGTAGTAGTAGTAGTAGTAGTAGTAGTAGTAGTAGTAGTAGTAGTAGTAGTAGTAGTAGTAATAATAGTAGTAATAGTAGTAGTAGTAGTAGCACATGTAGTAATAGAGTAGTAGTAGTAGTAGTAGTAGTAGTAGTAGTAGTAGTAGTAGTAGTAGTAGTAGTAGTAGTAGTAGTAGTAGTATTACTAGTAGTACCAGTAGTAGCAGTAGCAGTAGAAGTAGTAGTAGAAGTAGTAGTAGTAGTAGTAGTAGTAGTAGTAGTAGTAGTAGTAGTAGTAGTAGTAGTAGTAGTAGTAGTAGTAGTAGTAATACCAGTAGTAGTAGCAGTAGCAGTAGTAGTACTAGCAGCAGTAGTAGTAGTACCAGTAGTAGCTGTGGTAGTAGTAATAGAAATAATATTAATATCAGTAGTAGTAGTAGTAGTCGTAGTGGTGGTAGTATCATCATCATCATTATAACACCTACCACACTTATAAAGAGCGTTCAACTTGTCGATGTCTCCCTGCGAGAAGCCATCACGTTGGCCCATCATCACACCCTTGGGCAGAGGACGACGTGCCACCAAGGTCGGTTTCTTGCTGTCAATGGCAAAGGTGTTGTTACCGTAGTGCATCACCGAGCCGTAGTCGTACGGCAGTCGAAGAAGAGTTTCTTGGCTCTGAGCTGCCGCATCTTTCTTGAAATTGTTTCGGTGGTCTGAGGAAAATGAGAAAGGGAAAGAGAATGATATATTTAATAGTCCGTATCCCCACACGAGTGCAGGAGTGCAGGCTCACGGATTGTACATCATCGTGCTAACACTCTGACATGATCTTTCTCATTCACACCTGAGCCAAGTGAGAAAAGCAGAATATAGTACCTTTCCTTGGAGTACAACGTTGGGGAAAAAAACATTTCGGCCAGCCGGATGGGGAGGGGGGTGGGGGTGGGGTGTAGCCATGATTAGGCTACAAACTCTAAACTCTACGTTTTCGCTACGACGCCTCCAAGAATCACAGGTTGTTAACTTGAGTTAACTAGTCTGGTCCGCCCATCGATGTGAGCTTGCAGTTGACTGAAGACGAAAACAAATTAAAACCTGCTCGTTCCTACATTTTAAATATCATCCTCACGAGCTTAAGCGAAATGGTGAAACGTTTTCTGAGATTGACATGTTCAAGTCTATTCAACGAAACTATGGTATGAAAAAAGGTGTCTATGACTATGCCACGTCCATCCTGTGATTTGATTTGATTTACCCATCCACAACTAAGGTGATCTCGGTGGTTCCGGTAGGTTTTAATTTTCCGGACTGCCGTGTAAACAACCAAGGGATATTTAACGTGCACAGCGGCGTGTTGTGATCTGTACACCGGGACCCCTTTCATCGTCCGTCTCCGATGGGACTCTGCGTTGATCCACCTACTTGGACGAGGGTGGTAGATTTTGCTAAAAAAACCTCGAAAAATGTTTCAACCGTTGGCGGAGCTCCGAACGCACTTTCTTTTGGTTAAGAGGCCGACACCTCGCCTTTAGACTACTGTGTTATCCTCGTTCATCCTTAATTATATTCTGTACTTGTTTTAGTTTAAAAACCTATCATGATTACACACTCGACCTTACTTCCATTGAGCATGATGTGAAGTAAAGTTTTTAAATATGTATATATTTAAAATGTAATAACCCATATTGGGAAGGAGCTTATACCACTTTTCTAAAATGTGGAGTGGAACAGGTGGAAATTCATCGCCCTTGGACCTCTTGGACAAGGTAAATGCTATCGGACGTGGTGACTCGGTAGTCAGGGCCATGTGTCGGCCTCAACCTAAAGATCGTGGGTTCAAGATCATGACGTTAAACAAAATCTCGAGTTTTTTTCGAGAACGATCTACCCACTGGTCCTGGTAGGTGGATCGACAACTCTTCCCATCGGAGACGGACGATAAAATGGAGGTCCGTGTGCAGATCATAACACTTTGTGCACGTTAAAGACCCTTGCTTGTTTACAAAACCTTGAACAAGATTACAATCTACCAAAACCCTGAGAGCACCCTAGTTGTGGATGTGGGTAAATCAAGTGAATAAAGAAAACTATCGGAGGTGTTACTTCCCGGCTGAAGCTGGCGCACATTTGCACATGGGTTCAGGCGGAAAGGTATTGCTAGAGTCTTTTCAAAGACACATTGCCAGGGTTCGAACTCATGACCTTTCGATCAAAAGTCTGGCAGCTGAACTACTATACTATTGACTTGATACGTTTTTAATGCTTTACACGAAATAACTAGCATAGGTAACATACGTGAAGGAAATGACATTGACTAATATCAAAACCCAATAGGAACAAAGATGAGACAAATACAAGTATAAGATAGAACAAAATTTTAGCCACCATGGGTATCCAACCTACGACCTCTGCGCCGAAACCCATCGCCTCACCATGAAAAAGAAAGTGTGCTACCAACCGAGCATAGCTTTCGACATGCCCTGCCTCACTGATTGTCTTTATAGGTAACATAATAATATAAATTATTATAGTTAAGGTATTATTGCCGCCATCGTCATCATTTGATTCTGAATGAATAGATTGTGCATAATGTATCATAATGTTATGAAAATATTTTGTTTATGTACAGTTGTTTCTTCATTCTTTATCTGTCACGTGAACATGTCACTTCGAAAGAAAAGAGATTGAAGCGAATGAATGAGAGAATTAAAATGAACATGATGTAACTCTAAGGAAGGGGATTCAAAATGTACGTAAAGAAGTACGATCTAGGCACACGGCTAGAAAAGGCAATTATCTGGAAATTAGAGATGGACACACGCTCTACACACCTTATGACGTCAT
>JAXRKP010001007.1:147500-162500 GCA_037039925.1 Doris montereyensis
TAAAGATGCATCCTCTGCATACATGATAATTTTAATGTTCAGTGTATCAATAGGACTAAGACATTTCATGTCGGCATCACTGCGAATCTTAATGGCCATCACCTCCATGACTGATATGAAAAGAAGAGGCCGACAGCATCCCTGCCTTATACCTCTATGATTTTGAAAAAGGGTGAGACAAGTTGTTATTTTTTACACAGCTGTCGCCATCACTCATTACCATGGCGATGAGGTGTGGAAATAATCATCGAATTTGAATAAGCTAAGTGTTTAAAATTGCTTGATTATCTAGATGTTAAAACCCCTTCCTTCTTAAAGAGTCGACAAAGACTTAAGGTGTCATCGATCAATCTGATAGCATCTGAGATGGATCTACCTTTCATAAATGCATTTTGATTTTTATGAATAATGTAATTAAGAACCAACTGCAGACGCAATGCTAATACCTTGGAAAATATTTTATAATCTGTATTAGTTAATGTGATTGGTCTCCAATTTGTAAGTTCTGATCTATCCATATTACTACCTTTATAAATAAGAGTTATTATTCCACGTCGTTGAGATAGGGTAAGCTTTCCTGTTTTAATAGATTCAATAAAACTATCGTATAAAGGATGTTGAAGGTACAGCCAAAACATTTTATAAAATTTGGTGTAAGCCCATCTGTTCCAGGAGCGCTTTTTACGTTAAGTTTGAAAAGGGCTGTCCTATTTCTTCTAAATCTGGGTTTTCATCGAGAAGAATGCCGTCATTATCTATTACTTTGTTAAACTGACAACCGTGCATAAAACTATTAACATTAGTAAAATCAGTCGTCAATCCTCATCTTTTTAGTGTATAACTTTTGAAAGTACTCACAGAAGTGTTGCTCAAGATCTCTAAGGTTCGGTACTGGTAATGTTATCAATTTGGAGCTCAGTTATTGTAGAATGGACAGCTTTTGATCTTTCAAGATTAAGAAAATAGTTTGTATTTTTCGCAGCCTCCGCTATATATTTATTTCTTGAGCTTATTTGTGCACTACGAGCTTTGTACATAGAGATAATTTCAGTTTCTTTCTTAAAGTTAAATTTCATGAATTGTTGTACTATCATTTGATTAATTGAAATGATTTCATCTAGTATCCCTAGCTTAACTCTTATATTGTCTTCTTCATGCTTTTCTTTCTTTAGTCTTTTGATGGAATAACCAATGGAGAAAGACTTTATATGAGCTTTAAGTAATTCCTATTTCTCATTTGATTGATATCTGTGTGATTTCATTAAGAAATCGTCAATTAAGCCGTTCATTTTGTTAACAAATATTCGATCTTCCAAGAGTCTTTCATTAATCTTCCACAAAGAGTTACCTCCTCCTTTTGCACCCTGAGGTTTAACAATAAGTGACACCCCCTTGTGATCTGTAAATGGGATTTCTACATGTTTGCAATTAACTATATTTGACAAAAAACTATTAAAAACGAACGCGTAATCTAGTCTTCTCGCAGTGAACGGTGTGGAGCGATGCCAAGTGTATTCTTTTATTTTTTTTTATCTTTGTTTAGAAATCTCCACACATCGATTAAATTATTTTCTGAAACAAATTTACTGAAATTATGAATTTCTCTTGGATTATGATCATTTCTGAAATTATGTATAATTGGTTATTCATGACAATATTGAAATCTCCACATCAAATGGTATTGACAAAGTCATACTGTGATAGGAGATCAAAAACAGCTCGACGCTCGTCTGTATCAGACGCACCATGGACATTGATGATTTTATAATTTATATTTTTAACACATAAAGATATACCAATTACTCGCCCGGATTTTAAAGGAAGAGTGACAAGCTTTTCAAATTTTAGAGATCTATTGATAAGAATCAATTTGTCTTTTACTTCTATTCGTACCGTATGAAAGAGCGATGTGGCCACCCCACTCAATTTCCCATGTGTCTTTATTATTCTTCGTTACAGGATGAACTTGTAAACAAACAATGTCATATTTACTACAAATGTTAAAAATACTTTTCCGATTTTTGTTGTTACTTAGGCCTCTACAATTTAGAGACAACATTTTTAACTCAGCCATGAACGTTAATCAAGACAAGCAGTGAGGCAAGGGATATGTTAAGAGTTTAATGTAATGGCACAAGATAATATGAAAGCCCCATAGGAACAAAGACGACAAACACAGGAATGGACAGAAAACATCCAGGCCACCATGGGGATCGAGCTAACTGCGCTCCCTGTTGCGTAGTTAGCTCGATTGGTAGCACGCTTTCTTTTCATAGTGAGGCGATGGGTGCCGACGCAGAGGTGCCAGTTCGGATCCCAATGGTGGCCTGGATTTTTTCTGTCTATTCCTTTGTGCTTGTCTCGTCTTTGTTCCTATGGGGCTTCCATATTATCTTGTGTCATTACATGAACGTTAATCAGTAGGTCTGTCGGAGATTGGGTCCGAGCCGTAAAGGGGGAAAAGTCACAATTCATTCATTCAATACTAGCGGTGTCTCGGTTACCTCAGCATTGGCGCTATTTTGCTTCGATTCGTGTTGCTCGTGATATGTGGAGAACGTGTTCATTTATAAGTGGCTGGCGTGTTCTCCGCCTTTGACTCAGTCAACATCGTTTTCTTCCTCATTTCCTCTTTCCTCCGTGTTTTCCGTGTGTTTATTCATGATACTGTCATCACTTGCATTGTTGGTTGTGAGGACTGCGGGGTGTAAAAGATATTAAACTTTCACTTCCTCCCTTCGCTCCTTCATTTGTTTCATTCTTCTTTTTATCCTTCTTTACCTTCGTCACTTCTCTTTTGATTACTATTACTGCTACTATTACTACTACTACTACTACTACTACTACTACTACTACTACTACTACTACTACTACTACTACTACT
Source organism: Doris montereyensis (assembly GCA_037039925.1). Classification (NCBI taxonomy): domain Eukaryota; kingdom Metazoa; phylum Mollusca; class Gastropoda; order Nudibranchia; family Dorididae; genus Doris; species Doris montereyensis. The sequence continues at coordinate 150,385 of JAXRKP010001007.1, forward strand.
ACTACTACTACCACTACTACTACTACTACTACTACTACTACTACTACTACTACTACTACTACTGCTAATACTTACTACTAGTATTAATACTACTACTACTACTTCCACTGCAACTACTACTACTACTACTACTACTACTACTACTACTACTACTTACTATTATTATTATTACTACTACTACTACTACTGCTACTTTGCTGTTGCTGCTAATGCTACTACTGCTGCTGCTGCTACTACTACTGCTACTGCTACTGTTACTGCTATTACTACTACTGCTGCTACTACTACTACTACTGCTACTACTACTACTACTGCTACTGCTGCTGCTACTACTACTACTGCTGCTGCTAATATTGTCACCCACCTTCCAAAATGTTGTTCCATTGGACCTTGATGTAATCGTCTCGGTCCATGCGAGGTGTTCGTGCCCAAAGCCCATGGCGTGGGAAGAGCTCGTGTTGGATTGTGCCGTTGACGAAACACTCCTTGCTCCAGACCCACTACCTGCTGACCTCCTTTCTGCCAACAGAGCTGTAACACCTAGGCAACGATGGAAAACAATGGATGTATTAAATGTTGTTTGTAGATTATTCATACCTTGATTGTACAACAGTTTTACCTTGATTCTATTTTTTATTCCATCCCCTCCTTGCGTTTCCTTCTATTTTGTCATAGTCATTTTTTTTTTACTTTCCTTTTGTACTGTATCATGCATCTCACTTTGTGTCTCCTTTGTCTCTCTCTGTCTCTTTGCCTCTTGTGTCTCTCTGTCAAAATATCTCTTTGTCTCTCTCTCTCTCTGTCTCTTTGTTTCTTTGTCTCTGTCTCTCTGCCTCTGTTTCTATGTCTGACTGAATCTTTCTCTCTCTCTCTTTCTCTCTCTCTCTCTCTCTCTCTCTCTCTCTCTCTCTCTCTCTCTCTCTCTCTCTCTCTCTCTCTCTCTCTCTCTCTCTCCCTCTCTCTCTCTCTCTCTCTCTCTCTCTCTCTCTCTCTCTCTCTCTCTCTCTCTCTCTCTCTCCTCTCCTCTCTCTCTCTCTCTCCTCTCTCTCTCTCCTCTCTCTCTCTCTCTCTCTCTCTCTCTCCTCTCTCTCTCTTCGCTCTCATCTCTCTCTCTCTCTCTCTCTCTCTCTCTCCTCTCTCTCTCTCTCTCTCTCTCTCTCCTCTCTCTCTCTCTCTCTCTCTCTCTCTCTCTCTCTCTCTCTCTCTCTCTCTCTCCTCTCTCTCTCTCTCTCTCTCTCTCTCTCTCTCTCTCTCTTCTGTCTCTCTTCCTCTCTCTCTTCTCTCTCTCTCTCTCTCCTCTCTCTCTCTCTCTCTCTCTCTCTCTCTCTCTCTCTCTCTCTCTCTCTCTCTCTCTCCTCATCTCTCTCTCTCTCTCTCTCTCTCTCTCTCCTCTCCTCTCGCTCCCTCTCTCTCTTTCTCTCTCTCTTCTCTCTCCCCTCCTCTCTCTCTCTTTCTCTCTCTCTCTCTCTCTCTCTCGCTCTCTCTCTCTCTCTCTCTCTCTCTCTCTCTCTCCCTCTCTCCCTCTCTCTCTCTCTCTCTCTCTCTCTCTCTCTCTCTCTCTCTCTCTCTCTCTCTCTCTCTCTCTCTCTCTCTCTCTCTCTCTCTCTCTCTCTCTCTCTCTCTCTCTCTCTCTCTCTCTCTCTCTCTCTCTCTCTTACTTTCTATCTCTCGTTATTTATAATATACATATGTATAACTACCCGTTCTATGTTTACATCTGACACCACGTATGGGTTTCTTTTACAATTCTCGTGCCGACTTACCCACTCTGGAATAAGAATCTGCAAGTAATCCGACTCAGTAGTTCTCCTTTTAAACTTAACACAACTGTTGTTTTGAATGCCTATCATGGCTGTTTCAACCTGCTTGATTTCTTCGGGACTGAAAAAAAACCACCACCATGAGATCGTGTAGAATGTTGGGATGGTTTCACACTTCATAGCTACAATATCATTTTAGCACTGTACAACCCGGACAGTGGACAGGTAAGCACCTGCACGGAGATTAGGCGGTCCCGCCCTCCACGAGTCTACTGTTGCCTTGCAGGCGGTGTCTTGGCTGACCAAAGACTAAAGGAGTTAACCCTGACAGAAAATAACAACGTGCTGCCTTGCGGATGGTTTGAGCAACCAAAGGCTAAGGGAGTTAACCCTTACAGAAAATAACAAGGCCTGGGCGGGGGCCTTTAATGTGGCAACCCACAATCTACCTAGGGTACAGTGGGTTAACCCTGTTTGCTCAAAACCAAACTGATTCAAAGAAATACATATAATGATATACCCGGCTTGAACTTTCGAAGACGACTCAGGAAAAGAACACAGACTGTGATTTTTGGAACATGGACTGTTAGGCAATAAATGGAAAAGAGTTAGAATTAGCTAAAGAAATGGAAAAAATTCAAAGTAGACATTTTGGCTATTACAGAAACAAAGAAAAAAGGATAAGGCATGGAAAATGTAGCACAAATCATACTTTAATCTTCTCAGGAGTAGATGTCAAAGATAGAGCTAGAGCAGGAGTAGACTTCCTAATTCATAAAAGGCAAGAAAAGCTACTAGAAAGTTGGAAATGTATAAGCCCACGGCTATTAGAGGTAAATATTAAACGAAAAGGAGAGAAATTAAATTATTACCAATACTTATGGACCAAACGAAGATGCCAACTAAAGAAGAAAAAGATATCTACGAAAACTATTTACAAATAACTGCAGAGAATCTCAAACCCAAACAGGAATTAATGATTTTAGGAAATTTAAACGCTAGAGTAAGGCAACAATGTAGAAACACCAGGAGGAGTAAAAGGTAAAGAAGGAGAGACAACAATCCAAATAGAGAAAGACTATAGATTTTTGCCTAAAGAATAACATGAAAATAGCTAACAAATTTTTTCCTCATAAAGATATTCACAAACATACAAGAGTAAATGAAGACAGATATGAAAAGTCAATGATAGACGACATAATAGTTAGCAGCTCCCTTTTTTACAGTACAATGGATGCAAGAATAAACAGAGGAGCAGAAATATTTAGTGATCATCATCTAGTGACTGCCAAAATGAGATTTTTAACTGAAGAAAACAAACAGAAAAGGAAAGAGAAGAAAGTTGCTAAAACTCAAAAAGAAGAACTAAATAAACCAATAATAAAAACAGATAAACCAATCCAGGATAAAAAAAGATCTATAAGTGAAAGGCAGAGGATCTGAAGGAAAGTGGCAAATGTATAAAGAAACATTCATCAGTTGCACTGAAGAGGTCTGTGAAGAAACAAATTAAAGGAGATAGGAAAAAAACAGCATGGAGGAATGAGAATGTCAAGACTAAGATCAAAGAAGGATGCCTGGAAGAAATACTTGCAAACAAAGAGACCAGAGGAAATGATAGATTACGTGCGTAAAATAACTATCGCCAAAGAGGAAGTTAGAAAAGCAAAAACAGGAAAAGTGGGAAAAATTTGGATGAAGACTTCAAGAAAGCTATCAAGGAAATCAAAAGATATTCTGGGGAGTAATGAACAGCATGAGAAAAGACCAAAGCATGTTCAATACGATAAATTAAGAACGCCAAAGGAGAAATAATGAAAGGGGACAGCGAAATCATGGAAACGTGGAGAAAGTATTTTCAACAATTACATAATCCCTCAGAACATTTGAAACAATAAAGATCAAATTAAGATCAATTAGTTGAAGATGTATATCTCAATGATCCAGATGAGACAGCTGAAGATGAAGATATATCAATGGAAGAACAAGAAAAGTGTATGCCAGGATTTTGGAAATGAGACTAAGGAAAAGAGTAGAGGATCAGATTGAAGAATACCAGAGTGGATTTAGACCAGGAAAAGTGTACAAGACCACGTATTTACAATTAGACAAATAATAGAAAGAAATTGACATTGTCTTGCACCTGTGTTTTATTGACTTAGAAAAGGCATTTGACACTGTGAGGAGAGACGAACTATGGCATTCCTTCAAAAAACACAACGTAGAGCAAAATTAATAGAAACCATTAAAGTTTTTATAATAAACCAACATGTGCAGTGAGAGAAGCTGGAAATGTATCTGAAGAATTTGATGTAGATATAGGAAGTAAGACAGGGTTGTACCTAAATCCTCTTTGTTTATTACATGTATGGATTCAGTCGCAAATGCATCATCAAAAAGGAAGAAAATGAATGTAGGTATGTGGAAGCTCAAACGAGTAAATGTATCAATGTTTTCATTTGCCGATGATTTAGTTCTGTTTGGAAAATCAAAAAGGACCTCCAGTCGAATATCAACATGATGAATAATGAACTAAATAAAAGAGGAATGAGAGTAAATGCAAAGAAAACCAAAACAATACTAGTAACTAGGGAAGCTAAAACACAAAATCTTTAATTGGGCAGGGAGAATTTAGAACAAGTCCAAAGATACAATTACTTAGGAGTAATGATTAACTCAGAGGAAAACTAAGAGAAAAAATCAGCCAGAGAATCCAAAGGGCAAGTGTAATATATAACCATCTAGGAAAGGGATTTGTAGGTAAACAAGAATTGTCAACAAAAACCAAAGTAGCAGTATACAACACAGTTTATTGTCCTAATCTCCTCAATGGCAGCGAAACCTGAACCTTAAACAGTAGGGAATACAGTAGAGTGCAGGCAGCTGAAATGAAATATCTAAGAAGAGTACTAAAAGAGACAAAATCAGAAACACAACAATAAGAGATCAAACCAAAGCAGAAAGCATAAAAACTGAGATAAAGATGAATCAACTGAGATAGTTTGGGCATGTTAACAGAATGAATGACAATAGAATAGCTAGATCAGTATACAGTGCTAAAGCACAAGGTAAAAGACCAAAAAGCAAACCTCGGAGAAAGTGGGAAGAAAATATAAAAGAGGCATTAACGCAAAGAAATTTAACATTCACGGAATGAAACAGAAAATATCAGGACAGAGCAGCCTGGAGAAAGATCATTTCGGACATTTAGACCCATACACCGGAAGGTAGAATGGGAGCTGATGAAGAAAGAAAGGAAGAAAGAACTGTACAGCCATTTCATTTGGAAAACTTATTTCTCATTCATCTACTGACGTTTTAAAAAAATATGTCTTAATTCAGTGGGGGGGAGAGAAAAAGAAATCATAGGATTTATCAAGCAGTGCAGGGGGAGGGGGGAGAAAAAGAAATCATTGGATTTATCAAGCAGTGCAGGGGAGGGGAGAAATCATAGGATTTATCAAGCACTACAGGGGGGGGGGAGAAGAAAAAGAAAGCATAGGATTTATCAAGCAATTCAGGGAGGGGGGCCGGGGAGAAAAAGAAATCATAGGATTTATCAAGCAATGCAGGGGGAGGGGTGAGAAAAAGAAATCATAGGATTTATCAAGCAATGCCGGGGGGAAAAAAGAAATCATAGGATTTATCAAGCAATGCAGGGGGGGCACAGAAATCATAGGATTTATCAAACACTGCAAGGGGGGAGAAATCATAGAATTTATCAACAATGCAAGGGAGGGGGGCAAAAAGAAATCATAGGATTTATTAACCAATGCAGAGGGTGGGAAAGAAAAGAAAGCATATGATTCATCAAGCAATGCAGGGGGGAGAAAAAAGAAATCAGGATTTATCAACAATTCAGGGGGGCGGGAGAATAGGAAATCATAGGATTTATTAAGCAGTTCAAGGGGGGGGGGAAATAAAAGAAATCATATGATTTAACAAGCAATGCAGGGGGGAGGTAAGAAAAAGAAGTCAAAGGATTTATCAAGCAGTGCAGGGAGGGGGCGGTAAGAAAAAAAATCATAGGATTTATCAAGCAGTACAGGGAGGGGGGTGGAGAAAAAGAAATCATAGGATTTATCAAGCAATGCAGGGGGGGAAGAAATCATAAGATTTATCAAGCAATGTAATTAAATAAAGTTGAGCAACATCACGTGGGTTTCGATCAAACACATTGTCACATCCTCGGCATAGACAGAATGGATGACTAGGGATTAGCAAGATAATTAAAATAATATGCTTTTTCTTGTTTTAAGTATCTTTCATTCAAGGTGATGCTAAAAATTTGTATTTCTGCGCTAGGACTTCATTAATGTTGAGTGGTTCGAGCCCTGCCAACGGTTGAAACATTGTCTCGAGTTCTTTCGAGCAAAATCGGTCGGCCTCTCAACCTAAAGGTAGTGAGTTCAAGCCCCACGAACGCTTGAAAAATTGTTTCGATTTTTTTCGAGCAAACTGTACACCCCACCCTCCCCCCACCCACCCCCACCCCCGTCCACCTTGGTCCAGGTAGGTGGATTGACACCTAGTCCCATCGGAGACGGACGATTAAAGGAGATCCCGTGTGCAGATCATAACACTGTGCACGTTAAAAAAAACCCTTGGCTGTTTACAGGGCAGTCCGAGCCAAACTAAGAATCCTACCAAAACCCCGGAGATCCCTTTTTAGTAGTGCATGTGGGGAAATCAAATCAAGTCAAGTCAAGTCAAGTCAAGCACCGTTTGTATGTACACGTTATGTATTAAGCGCAAACAACGTTTGAGGGAAAATGTAACTCATGTGTATCCGTGTTTGCCCGATGCGTTGTCCATGATACGGCGTGTCGTGTGTTCGAACTGTGGCTCACACACATCTCTCACACTGACTCCGAAAGCTGGGGAATTCACAATAAGCGCGTGTTTCCACAGTTATGTTTTCCACTGGCTACCTAAATGTCATGACATTTCAGCCCTGGTAATATTCTTGATAAATCCTTTTCGTTTGTTCCGCTGAGAAATGACCAATCGATGCCCTCTAAGGTAGTACATGAATATAAAACCAGTGGTTGCGGTGTCTTCAATCTTATCTTCTTGTTTACAAACGTCCAATGGTTGCGGTGTCTTCAATCTTATCTTTTTGTTTACAAAACGTCCAATGGTTGCGGTGTCTTCAACCTTATCTTCTTGTTTACAAAACGCCCATTGGTTGCGGTGTTTTCAATATCTTCTTGTTTACAAAACGTCCAATGGTTGCTGTGTCTTCAACCTTATCTTCTTGTTTACAAAACGTCCAATGGTTGCGGTGTCTTCAACCTTATCTTCTTGTTTACAAAACGTCCAATGGTTGCGGTGTCTTCAACCTTGATCTTCTTGTTTTACAAAACGTCCAATGGTTGCGGTGTCTTCAACCTTATCTTTCTGTTTCCGCGGGGACTCGGTGATCTAGAGGCAATGTAATGGCCTCTTAACCAACCACAAAGTAGTGGGTTCAAGCCCCACCAATGGTTGAAAAAAAAATTAGATTTTTTTCGAGCAAAATTTGCCCCTCCCCCCTCCCCGTCCAGTATCGGAGACAGGGGATTGCAAAGGAGGTCCCGTGTGCAGATCACAACACTTGTACACGTTAATGATCCCTTTGCTGTTTATAAGGCAGTCCACACAAAATTTAAGAAATCCTACAAAAAAACCCAAGATCACCTTAGATGTGGATGTGGATAAATCAAATCAAATCAAATCAAATCAAATCTTGTTTCCGCAATCTGACATAATATCTAGAAAAGCAGGGAGCAATAGTTTAGTCTGTGATGTGTTCAGAGCTGCACTTACAGTATCATAAGAACAAACTTACAGATCGGGCGCATTAACATGCGCGCACATGTGGAAACAGGCAATACCCATTACGCTTTAAGCAATAGGCAGTGTGCAATACATAATACGTACGTGTGGGAAACCCACCTTATTTGCGGTAAAAACAATAATAATAACACAAAAAGCGGTAAAACAATAAAATAATAATAATAAAAAAATAATAATAATAAAAAATAATAAAAAATAATAATAATAATAATAATAATAATAATAATAATAATAATAATAATAATAATAATAATAATAATAATAATAATAATAATAATAATAATAATAATAATAATAATAATCAGGAATACTGTCTATAGAATCACATTGACTTTTTTATGGTTATTTCAGTTTCGTTTCTCCTCACTTTTTAGACAAATGAATCGAATTATGGAATAAAAATATACCTAAAACTTTTCAACCTACCAAATTTTGAGCCAAACACATAGGGTACCGTCCGATCGTACCATGTTTTATAATCCTGCGAGTCGAAACTGCGTCTCTGAAAATCAATTATGAATATTATCATTATACGTAGTTTGAAGAGATAGGCATCAAATCATTTTACACATGAAAATAAAATGAAATGTTGAAGACAAAGGCGTAAAACAACATAAAACAATAACCGTTCTTGCAAAGAAAGAGTGTAAATTCTATAAGTTTGAAAGGAATTCAAGTTTAAAGTTTAAAAGGCTCAAACGTGATTTTATTCAGGCTTGATTTTTGATATGATTGCTGGCAATGTCTTGAGATGTGTGTTTGTTGTCGTCATGTCTGCCCGACATATCGTAAGTTGTTGTTAAGTTGTCAGATTTGGATTTGCTGCCTTTTGTTGTATTTCGTGGGGCATGTTTGATCTTTATTCTCGTTCTTGCTTTTTATTTTTCCTAGTTTTTTCGTTCTCTGGGGTTGGGGGAGGGGGGGTTTGAAAGAGGTTGTTGATGTTAGGTTCTGTTGTCCTTGTTGTTGTTGTTGTTACTGTTGTTGTTGTTGATGTTGTGTATGTTGTTGTTGTTGTTTACGTTGTTTATGTTGTTGTTGTGGTTGTTGATGTTGTTATTGTTGTTTATGTTGTTGTTGTTGTTTATGTTGTTGTTGTTGTTGTTGTTGTTGTTGAGGTTGTTGTGTATGTTGTTGTTGTTTATGATGGTGTTGTTGTTGTTTATGTTGCAGTTTTTGTTTATGTTGTTGTTGTTGTTGTTGTTGTTGTTTTTTTCATGTTGTTGTTGTTGTGTATGTTGTTGTTGTTGTTGTTGTTTTTTCATGTTGTTGTTGTTGTTGTTTATGCTGTTGTGGTTTTTCATGTTGTTGTTTATGTTGTTGTTGTTCTTTTTCATGTTGTTTATATTATTGTTGTTTATATTGTTGTTGTTTATATTATTGTTGTTTATGTTGTTGTTTTGTTGTTTCTATATATATTTTGTTGTTGTTTATGTTATTGTTGTTGTTTATGTTGTTGTTGTTTATGTTTGTTGTTGTTTATGTTTTGTTGTTTATGTTTTGTTGTTATTTATGTTGTTGTTGTTTATGTTGTTGTTGTTGTTGTTGTTTTATGTTGTTGTTGTTTATGTTGTTGCTGTTGTTGTAGTTTGATGTTTTTGTTGTTGTTGTTGTTGTTGTTTATGATGTTGTTGTTGTTTATGTTGTTGTTCTTTATGTTGTTGTTCTTTATGTTGTTTTTGTTGTTTATGTTGTTTATGTTGTTTATGTTGTTGTTGTTGTTGTTGTTGCTGCTGCTGCTGCTGCTGGGTTTTTTGTCGTTGTTTTTTGGGGGTTTTTATTGGCTGGTGGCGGGGGTGGGGGTGGGGTGGCAGGAGGTTTGTGTTCTTGTCGCTGTTGTTGGTTTTTGGAGGATGTTTAGTTTTAATGATTCTTTTCTTTTTGGGTTTTTCTTTTACGGCTTTTCGATATTATACTTTAAATTTTTACTTGTGTTTCTTATCTAATCATGCAAATTAAACCATCAACGTAAACAACCTTTCATTTGCATGTCTCCTCAAAAGGTTGTAATTTCCATTTTCTCCTACTTTTATTTAGTTGTCATTCAAACGTTTCTTCTTTAAAGTTTATGTCAGAGAGGATGAGAGAAATACATATAACAGGAAACTAATAATGTAAGAATATCTTCTTTAAAATTTATGTCAGAGAGGATGAGAGAAATACATATAACAGGAAACTAATAATGTAAGAATATCTTCTTTAAAGTTTATGTCAGAGAGGATGAGAGAAATACATATGACAGGAAACTAATAATGTAAGAATATCTTCTTTAAAGTTTACGTCAGAGAGGATGAGAGAAATACATATAACAGGGAAACTAATAATGTAAGAATATCTTCTTTAAAGTTCATGTCAGAGAGGATGAGAGAAATACATATAACAGGGAAAGCAATAATGTATTAATATCTTCTTTAAAGTTCATGTCAGAGAGGATGAGAGAAATACATATAACAGAAACTAATAATGTAAGAATATCTTCTTTAAAGTTCATGTCAGAGAGGATGAGAGAAATACATATAACAGCGAAACTAATAATGTAAGAATATCTTCTTTAAAGTTCATGTCAGAGAGGATGAGAGAAATACATATAACAGCGAAACTAATAATGTAAGAATATCTTCTTTAAAGTTTATGTCAGAGAGGGTGAGAGAAATACATACCACAGGGAAACTAATAATGTATTAATATCTTCTCTAAAGTTCATGTCCAGGGGAGGGGAAGAAATGCATACACCGAAACTAATAATGTAAGAATATCTTCTTTAAAATCCATGTCATGCAGGGGAGAGGAGTGCATACAATAGGGAAACAATTAATGTAAGAATATCTTCTTTAAAGGTCATGTCAGGGAGGTGGAGAAATGGCCACAACGGGGAAACTAATAATGTAAGAATATGTTTTATTTTTAATCAAGCTATTTATCACATCCTATGGATATGTCTAATACATATAAATTTGAAAAAGAAGAAAAAAAGGTTACTTCAGACTGCGTACAAGCAGAACCGAAACTAAACGATAAAAATACAATGTAGACCCAGCGAAAAACAATGGAACAAATTAATAATCCAATGTTATACGAATGTCTTCACAATACGTGTACACTGAAAAGAAATTTGAATCAGATTTGATTGAATGAAACCTTTCTTTGTTCTTATAATATTATAGATTCAAACCTGTAACGTGCTCAGATTTTTTATATTCTAGGTCTTGTTGATATGTTGTAATTTGCTTTTGCTGTTTCCGTTATATTGCTGTTTGTTGTTGTTGTTGTTAATGATGATGATTAATTGTTGTTGTTGATTAATTGTTGTTGTTGACTCATTGTTGCTATTGATTTATTGTTGTTGTTGATTCATTGTTGTTGATTCAATGTTGTTGTTGATTCATTGTTGTTGTTGATTCATTGTTGTTGTTGTTCATGATGATGATTAATTGTTGTTGTTGATCTATTGTTGTTGATTTGTTCATGTTGTTGATTAATTGTTGTTGCTGTTGTTCATGATGATTAATTGTTGTTGTTAATTCATTGTTGTTGTTGTTGTTCATTGATGATGATTAATTGTTGTTGTTGATTCATTGTTGTTGTTGTTGATGTTGTTCATGATGATGATTAATTGTTGTTGTTAAGTTATTGTTGTTGTTGTTGTTCATGATGATGATTAATTGTTGTTGTTGATTCATTGTTGTTGTTGATTCATTGTTGTTGTTTATTTATTATTGTTGATGCATTGTTGTTGTTGATTAATTGTTGTTATTGATTCATTGTTGTTGTTTGATGATGATTAATTGTTGTTGTTGATTCATTGTTGTTGTTGATTCATTGTTGCTGTTGATTCATTGTTGTTTTGATTCATTGTTGTCGTTGATTCATTGTTGTTGTTGATTCATTTGTTTTGATTCATTGTTGTTGTTGATTCATTGTTGTTGATTCATTATTGTTGTTGATTCATTGTTGTGGTTGATTCATTGTTGTTGTTGATTCATTGTTGTTGTTGATTCATTGTTGTTGTTGATTCATTGTTGTTGTTGATTCATTGTTGTTGTTGATTCATTGTTGTTGTCGATTCATTGTGTTGATTCATTGTTGTTTGATTCATTGTTGTTGATTCATTTGTTTTGATTCATTGTTGTTGTTGATTCATTGTTGTTTTGATTCATTGTTGTTGTTGATTCATTGTTGTTGTTGATTCATTGTGTTGTTGATTCATTGTTGTTGTTGATTCATTGTTGTTTTGATTCATTGTTGTTGTTGATTCATTGTGTTGTTGATTCATTGTTGTTTTGATTCATTGTTGTTGTTGATTCATTGTGTTTTGATTCATTGTTGTTGTTGATTCATGTTTTGATTCATTGTGTTTTGATTCATTGTGTTGTTGATTCATTGTTGTTGTTGATTCATTGTTGTTTTGATTCATTGTTGTTGATTCATTGTTGTTGTTGATTCATTGTTGTTGTTGATTCATTGTGTTGTTGATTCATTGTTTTTGATTCATTGTTGTTGTTGATTCATTGTTGTTGT
>JAXRKP010001007.1:175000-181239 GCA_037039925.1 Doris montereyensis
AAAAACATCTCGGCGTCGTTATTTTATTTCATTTCTCCCTTCCGCATACGAAATTATGATTCCATCTTTGTCCAAAATTAATATTCCACACTACTGTAAACGTGTTTTATATTAATTCATTTTTCTGCTGTGATTATTTATTGGAGCATTATGTCAACAGACACAGTGTAATTTCCTGTTTAACGATCAATAAAAGAACTCTCATCTTATCTATCTTACTTTATCAAATTCACAAACACTTTACCTTTACCAGCCGGATGGGCAGGGTCCCAGTGATAGTCGCCAATGTTGTTGTTATCACGAAGTAGCGGGAAATCGTTGCATAGCTCATCATTTTAAAATCGTCTAGGCGTTCTTGTATCTGGATGCTCACTTATTCTGGGATTAGATAAATGATGACACACAGGTAGTGGGGAAGGGACGTCGGGCCAGGCGGGGAAGAGCATGAAAATGTATGTGTATACAAATTTAAGTATCTCTCTCTCTCTCTCTCTCTCTCTCTCTCTCTCTCTCTCTCTCTCTCTCTCTCTCTCTCTCTCTCTCTCTCTCTCTCTCTCTCTCTCTCTCTCTCTCTCTCTCTCTCTCTCTCTCTCTCTCTCTCTCTCTCTCTCTCTCTCTCTCTCTCTCTCTCTCTCTCTCTCTCTCTCTCTCTCTCTCTCTCTCTCTCTCTCTCTCTCTCACACACACACACACACACACACACACACACTTTTGTCCTCGCTCTTTTGTCTTCTCTTTCTCCTTTTCTTTTTTTATGTTGTTGTTCAGATTGAATAACACATTATAGGTATTTCAGGTGATTTATGATCGTCGATGATTTTAGAGACAAGACTTAATAAGGCAATCATTTAGCTTGACTTGGTTAAGGAATTGATAGAGATAGTTCATAATGTGTAGCGCCTAACAGGCGGCAGTGTTTGTCTCTCCGTTGTTTTCAATAATTTCCGCTGGATATCCTCATTCTTATCTCTGGGATTTGTGATACATGATTTTAAGTAATTGTACCTGCATTTTTTTACATGTAAATCCTTGAATTTTCAGACTTTGAGTATTGAAAAAATTTAACTTTTTAAACATTCTCCCATTTTGTCATCTGAAATTCTTGTGATCTTTATCGTTCGATTTCTTCTCACAGCCCTCATAACACACAGCAATCAAGGACTTCATTCTTCCAAGCGTCGCCGGTGAGGTGGAAAATGTAAACAAAGAAATATCAGTTCTGTTATCGGTCTTTGACCGCCTGCTAAATCACCGCCCCAGGCTCCCTGCTACACAAACTGAAGTCAAACGACAAGACGTCGACAATGACATTCCAATGTAACCATCTCAACTGACATCGTTCTTAATTGTGCCCTCTGAAATGCTAGATCAAGTGTGCAATAAATACCATGTTGTGAACGATTTTAGTACCGAAAATGATATATTTATTTGTTATCTCTGGGACATGGCTTCCTGAACATGATGGCGTCGAACTCAATAAGCCTGTTCCAAAAGGCTATACTTACAAAACAGAAAACAGGAAAAAGAGAAGCGGCGGGGGACTCATTGCAACATTCCAAAGAAGGAATACAAAAACAATCGCACCCCGTTCAATGTATTCATCATTTGAACATCTTCAAATTCATTTAAAACATCAAAATACTTTTTTATAACATCCACTATTTTTAGACCAACACCGTCTAAAATAGAACACACTCATTGTATCAATTTTTATACAAGATGTTTAAGAATTTTTTAATCAATTTGCTTTGAGCCACGTCGTAATAAGTTCGTTTCCTTTTTAATCTGATCATTTCTTACACCATGTCATTGAGTTCTTCCTTTAAGCTTACACAACATGTCATTGAGTTCTTCTTTTAATCTTACACAACATGTCATTGAGTTCTTCCTTTAATCTTGCAACCACGTCTTTTAATCTTACACAACATGAGTTCTGCTTTTAATCTTACACAACATGTCATTGAGTTCTTCTTTTAATCTTACACAACATGTCATTGAGTTCTTCTTTTAATCTTACACAACATGTCATTGAGTTCTTCTTTTAATCTTACACAACATGTCATTGAGTTCTTCCTTTAATCTTACAACATGTCATTGAGTTCTTCCTTTAATCTTACACAACATGTCATTGAGTTCGTCTTTTAATCTTACACAGCATGTCATTGAGTTCTTCTTTTAATCTTACACAACATGTCATTGAGTTCTTCTTTTAATCTTACACAACATGTCATTGAGTTCTTCTTTTAATCTTACACAACATGTCATTGAGTTCTTCCTTTAATCTTACACAACATGTCATTGAGTTCTTCCCTTTAATCTTATACAACATGTCATTGAGTTCGTCTTTTTAATCTTACAGCATGTCATTGAGTTCTTCTTTTAATCTTATACAACATGTCATTGAGTTCTTCTTTTAATCTTACACAACATGTCATTGAGTTCTTCCTTTAATCTTACACACCATGCCATTGAGTTCTTCCTTTAATCTTACAACATGTCATTGAGTTCTTCCTTTAATCTTGCACAACATGTCATTGAGTTCTTCCTTTAATCTTGCACAACATGTCATTGAGTTCTTCCTTTAATCTTGCACAACATGTCATTGAGTTCTTCCCTTAATCTTGCACAACATGTCATTGAGTCTACTCAAGAAGGTGGACATACCCTTGATCTTTTGATAACAAGATCCGACAAGTCATGTCATGAACTACTAGAACCTGTACCGACGAGCATAACAATAACTTTAAAAAAACAACAGCTTTTAACATATCAGATTTGAAAAAAAGCTATCCCAGCGGTAATATCTGCTCAAAAGAGACAATTCTAGAAATAAACGACAATCGCAAAGAATGATTCAAAGTAATCAATGGACTAAGAAACCATACATTATCAAAAGACAGTTTGCCTACCAATAATTCAGAAACAGAGCTCTATGAAGAATTCAACAACTTTTTCACAGAGAAAGTTGAAAACATTAGGCATCAACTTGATATGGAATCATTTAAAACTTGAACAAATCTTGAACCAATGCAAAAAATGTGCGTCATTGAACCCGTTTAAACTCAACGCCACTGACTCTACTGAGATCACCAGTCTTTTGAAGAATGTGCCAAACAAGACATGCTCATTAGACTCTATTCCAACATGGCTTTTGAAATCGTGTGCACATGAACTTGCTCCTGTTATTTCATATATCGTTAATGAAAGCCTTTGAAAACATTCACCTTCCCGATTGTCTAAAGAAAGCTTCTGTCGTTCCTTTAAAGAAAAAATCATCGCTTGACAAAAAAGGAATTAAAAAACCATCGCCCTGTGTCAAATTTAAATTGTGTGTGTCAAAGCTCATAGAAAAACAAATTAATAGAATCAACACCCACATCCATCTGAGTGTTGAAAGCGCCAAATTTCAGTCGGCATAGAAAAGGCTCATTCAACGGAAACAGCGCTCAATCGTGTCCTCAATGACATTGCCACAGACGTTGACAGCAAAAATGCATTATGTTGGTACTGCTCGACCTAACCGCAACATTCGATACAATCGACAAAGCATTATTCATATTTCGTCTTGAAAATGCTTCAACATCTCGGGTACTGCTCTTAAGTGGCTAAACGATTTCTTGTTTAACAGAACCCAAATTGTTACTATCAACAATAAATCATCGATAGAAATGATCCTAAAATATGATGTACCCCAAGGTTCAATTATCGGACCATTGCTCTTCAGCGTGTACACTACACCGCTATACAATGTTATAACTGATCATGGACTCCAGTTTCATCTGAATGCTAATTATACACAAATTTACATTCCTTCGTCATCTAATAATGAAATAAGAACCAGATTACAAATGGAGTCATGCATCAAAGACATCAGAGAATGGATGGGCAACAATAAACTGAACTTGAACGACAGTAAAACAGAACTTATAACTTTTGGCTCAAAGTGCACTCTTCAGAAAATCAATATGAACAACATTCTTGTTAGAAAAAATACCATCGATTTTTCTGATTATCGTCTTGTATTTAATTTTTTTACCTCCTTTTTTCTACCATTTGGAAGAAAAAACGTCTATTTTATTTGAGATTTTATTCAATTTCTTTAATTTGTTTTCATCGTTGGTGTAGGAATGTTTTTTTGTCACTGTCTTTTGTTTTCTTATTTTCTTTGAGAAGTGTTGCTTTTGTCATTACTTTCTTTTCTCTAGGGAAGTGTGGGTTACCCATTATCAAGACGTATTTCCATGCAATGTTTAAGCAGTAGCAACATACGATGTAGTTATCACTGAAGGTAAGGGGGCTGCATGTCGTAAAACAAATATTTCAATTGCGTGTTGGATCAGAGACAAGGTGTCAGCCTCTCAATCAAAAGGTCGTAGGTACATGCCTGACAGGTTGAAAAGTTTTCTCGAGGGTTGTTTTTTTTCTCTCGAGTAACCCCCGTCCCTCCTTCCCCCACCCCCACCCCCACCCCCACCCCCCACCCCCACCCCCACCCCCACCCCCACCCCCATCCCTAGTCTAGGTAGGTGGAGCAACACCTAGTCGCATCGGAAACGGAAGGTAAAACGGAGGTTAGCTGTGCATATCACAAAACTCTGTGCACGTTAAAGATCCCTTGGCAGTCAGAGCAAAGTTTTAAAAATCCTACGCAATGCCCCGAATTTAACTTAGTAGTGGATGTGGGTAAATTCAAAGAAATGTCAACGTGTGGGAGATCTTTACGTCTAAGGTTGAGATAGCCCATTCATATCATACAGTGTCAGAGGCTAGATATTGACCTCTAAACCCCACACATCTTAATAATATAGTCGTGGAGTTTTTGAAATGATTGGACAGTTATCAATAACAACATTGCACATCCATTCATGATACAAACAGTTTAAATTATAGAGCTCCTTACCAGTAGCATGTTAAACAGAATTAACACTTTTTGAATTTTTTGTTTTGAGTTGTAAATTGTTCCATGTGTTGACTGTTCTTATAATTTCAAAAATAAATGTGTCTAACAGAAGTATAAATTCCTATAATATATATCTTGAATCTATCTCCCGAGTAATATTTACATGAGAATAGTTAAACAATTATTTATAATCAATATTATCGATATCTTGAACAATTCAAAAGCATTCATTCGAATAGGCTGTTTTAAAGTCAATACAAATCCCGTTTCAATGACAGTTGATAATGTATCTCGTAGTTTGGTGTGTTAATCCTCTTACAAGTAAAACCCTGGCCAACCCCAAACGCGATTCGGAATGTGTAGTGGGAAATTTTCGACTGGCGCTCTCAGACAGGGTAGTTAATGAGCAAACAAGATCGTCACAATAACATTGGATCTACTTTCCTGCTCGTACGTCAATGCGTTGATCTATATTATTCGCCAGGTGATTTACAATCTGCCTGAAATCTATACAGACAAGGTAAATTGCCAATGGGTATGCTTACAAAGTCGATAATATATAATAACAACATGCTCATTGAGCGGGGTCTAAGCTTGTAGTCAATTAAGGGTGGGGGGTGCACCTGAAGTGATTTGTTTTTGCTTTTGTGTATAGGTTTTTGCTTTTAGTATGTACATGAGTAACTGTCAAAATACAGTCATCTTATATCATTGAAAAGTTTGTAGCGTCCTTGGTTGCATAGAAACAGCCGCCATCTTGAATTTTGACCCAATTTTCAAAATCTATCGCCTCCCTTAGTTATGAATAAAATCACTCAAAACCTGTGCAGATCGTCTTTTCCATTCAATATGTAAAGAGTGACGTCGGGTTTTTTTTTTCGATATTTTGATAGTTTTTTTTAATGAATTTTCGAAAATACTGTATATCGTAAATGTACAAAAACGGCGTTTTTTTTTTCAAGAACGTTTACAATATATCCACAAAAAAACGACGTCATTCTATTAACATTGACAAGAGGAACCTGTGTGCTAAATATAATACAAAGGGGTTCGTTAAATGGCGGAGGAGAAAGCATTTTAGTGTCGAAAAACTACATTTCGAGAAAAAATGCAAGTAAAAAAATCAACAGAAAGTAACACAAAACAAATGCTTCAGACGGGTTTCCTTATTGTAGCAGCCCTTACTCTTTTGACAGTCTCTGGCATTGTTACTTATGTAAATAGGATTATAAATCTAGGTTTAGATGTGCCCTGACGTCAAAATGACCAGAATTTTTTTCCTCTATATCCTAAGCTTGTGTGCGTATTTACATACACACTGACGCGCAACGCCTTTAAT
>JAXRKP010001008.1:0-5000 GCA_037039925.1 Doris montereyensis
TCTCTCTCTTTCTCTCTGTCTCTCTGTCTCTGTCTGTCTGTCTCTCTCGCTGTCTCTCTGTCTCTGTCTCTCTCTCTCTTTCTGTCTCTCTCTCCCCTCTCTCTATGGCTCTCTCCAATCTCTCTCTCTCTCTCTCTCTCTCTCTCTCTCTCTCTCTCTCTCTCTCTCTCTCTCTCTCTCTCTCTCTCTGTCTCTCTCTCTCTCTCTCTCTCTCTCTCTTGTCTGTCTCTCTCTCTGTCCTCTCTGTCTCTCTCTCTCTCTCTCTCTCGGACAGACAGACAGACTCTCTCTCTCTCTCAGAGGAACAGAGAGACTCTCTCTCTCTCTCTGTCTCTCCTCTCTCTCTCTGGACTCTCTGTCTCTGTCTCTCTCTCTGTCTCTGTCTGTCTGGGAGTCTATCTGTCTGTCTGTCGGTCTGTCTGTCTGTCTGTCTGTCTGTCTGTCTGTCTGTCTCTTACTCTCTCTCTCTAATCTCTCTCATCCTGTAATGGCTGCATTTGTGGACTGGATTGATTCTTTAAGCCTCTCTCTCTGATCTCTCCCTCACTCTCTGTGTCTCTCTCAATCTCTCTGTCTCTGTCTCTCTCTGTCTTTCTCTGTCTGTTTGTCTGTCTGTCTGTCTGTCTGTCTGGTTTTCTGTCTGTAATGCGTTCTTTTTATTATCTCTTTTAAAATATTTCTTCCCCTGACGGTTTCTTGTTTCTATGTGATATTTTTGCATTTAGTGTTTCAAATTCTGCTGTCTGTCTGTCTGTCTGTCTGTCTGTTTCAAATTTTCTCTCTGATGGATTTCTCTACAACAAATAATTTCTTTTCATGTTCAATTTGATGATATTGATAGATCTCTAGATAAATAGTCTGTCTGTCTGTCTGTCTGTCTGTCTGTCTGTCTGTCTCTGTCTCTCTCTCTCTCTCTCTCTCTCTCTCTCTCTCTCTCTCTCTCTCTCTCTCTCTCTCTCTCTCTCTATCTCTCTCTCTATATTATATATATATAGATAAATATATATATATATAGAGATATAGAGATATATAGATATAGATATAGATATAGAGAGATGAGTGAATAGAGAGATATATGTATATATAAAACTCTCTTCTCTTTCTCCCTCTCTCTCTAGTGGTCGTTCCTCTGTCTTGCTGTTCTCTTTCTCTTTTCTTTCTATCTCTTTAGTCTCTACTTCCCTCCCTCTCTGTCTCCCCTCTCTCTCTCTCTCTCTCTCTCCCTCTTTATTCTATCTCTCACTCTCTCTCTCACACACTTGTAACACTCGTCACACACCCACACACAAAAACACCCACACACACACCGATACACACACAAACACACCAACACACACGTACAGACTCTCTCTCTCTCTCTCTCTCTCTCTTTCTCTCGCTCTCTGTGCACGACCTCCACCAACCTGCCCATCCATGATATCGATAATAGAAACCAAGAGCCGGTCCAAAAGGCCAACGTGCACTTCTTAACCAGCACGGAAAGGGAAATTCCTCTCAACACCCGCGTGGGCCGAATGCGGTCGTAGTCGCACTTTAACGCTAGAACACGAGTATTCTCGAGTGTCAGCTGTTCCGATACCAAGGGCAGCGACCGCGCGAGCTGAGCGCCATTGCCACGCCCAGCTCGGCCCGATGACCGGACTGTGACCTCGCGCTCAAGGACAAAACGGAAGAAGAAAAGGAGAAATAGCTTACAAAGGTGATAGGAAAGACGATAAGTTGAAAAAGGTGTGAAATAGATTAGGTTTTATATGCGTTTTCCTCAAAGCGAGCAGACTCGCGACTCGAGACTTGAGAAGGTGATTGCTTCGTTCTAGGCGAGTAGGAAGTTATAAAGGGTGGGGAAATTAAGGAGGAGTTATATTAACTGTTTTTTTGTTATGTGTATGTGTTTTGTTTTTTTCCCTAGAGACACTGGACTAGAGTTATATTTTAAAAGGGGCTATTGGTCATGCATTGACCAGAGGTAGATGGAAAGGTGTGTACGTGTATGTAGGATCTGCCTGTAATGTTTTCCTACAGACCGTTGCTATAGTGGCATGGAGTAATGTGTGTTAACGCACGTATGTCTGTCTATTGAACGAGTGGGAAGACAATGATAGAATGAAAAGAAGTGTTGTCAGTTCCTGTGTATATATAAGGTTGTAACCATCTGACTTAGGATGTGAGCGTTTTGTGTGTAAACAAGTGTGTGTGTTATTAATGTACCCATCGACTTAGGATGTGAGCGTTTGTGTGTGTGCGTGTGTATATATAATGTACTCATCTAATTTTAGGATCATTTTGCGTAAAATAATATATAATGTACCCATCGACTTAGGATGTGAGCGTTTGTGTGTGCGTGTGTATATATAATGTACCCATCGACTTAGGATTTGATTTTGGATGTGTGCGTGTGTATATATAATGTACCCATCGACTTAGGATGTGAGCGTTTGTGTGTGTGTGTGTGTGTGTATATATAATGTACGTATCGACTTAGGATGTGTTTTATGTGTGTGTGTGTGTGTATATATAATGTACGCATCGACTTAGGATGTGAGCGTTTGTGTGTGTGTGTGTATATATAATGTACCCATCGACTTAGGATGTGAGCGTTTGTGTGTGTGTATATATAATGTACCCATTGACTTAGGATGTGAGCGTTTCAAGAAGAACAATAATAATAATATGTAATGTATATATAATGTAATAATCGACTTAGGATGTGAGCGTTTGTGTGTGTAATGTGTGTGTGTAATAATAATGTACCAACATCGACTTAGGATGTGAGCGTTTGTGTGTGTGCGTGTAATATATAATGTACCCATCGACTTAGGATTTGAGCGTTTGTGTGTGTGCGTGTATATATAATGTGCCCATCGACTTAGGATGTGAGCGTTTGTGTGTGTGTGTGTGTGTATATATCCTTCATTTCCATCGACTTAGGATGTGAGCGTGTGTGTGTGTGTGTGTTATATATAATGTACGCATCGACTTGATGTGAGCACTTGGTTGTGTGTGTGTGGTATATATAATGTACCCATCGACTTAGGATGTGAGCGTTTGTGTGTGTGTGTATATATAATGTACATATTGACTAGGATGAGCGTTTGTTGTGTGTGTGTGTGTGATATATAATGTACCCATCGACTTAGGATGTGAGCGTTTGTGTGTGTGTGTGTGTGTATATATAATGTACCCATCGACTTAGGATGTGAGCGTTTGTGTGTGTGTGTGTGTATATAACCAGGATATTGCTGCATCTGACTTAGGATGTGAGCGTTTGTGTCAAATGTGTGTGTGTGTGTATATATAATGTACCCATCGACTTAGGATGTGAGCGTTTTGTGTGTGTGTGTGTTGTATATATAATGTACCCATCGACTTAGGATGTGAGCGTTTGTGTGTGTGTGTGTGAATATATAATGTACGCATCGACTTAGGATGTGAGCGTTTTGTGTGTGTGTGTGTGTATATATAATGTACGCATCGACTTAGGATGTGAGCGTTTGTGTGTGTGTGTATGTATATATAATGTACCCATCGACTTAGGATGTGAGCGTTTTTTGTGTGTGTGTGTATATATATAATGTACCCATCGACTTAGGATGTGAGCGTTTGTTGTGTGTGTGTGTGTGTGTATATATAATGTACCCATCGACTTAGGATGTGAGCGTTTGTGTGTGTGTGTGTGTATATATAATGTACGCATCGACTTAGGATGTGAGCGTTTTGTGTGTGTGTGTTGTATATATAATGTAGATCGACTTAGGATGTGAGCGTTTGTGTGTGTGTGTGTGTATATATAATGTACCCATCGACTTAGGATGAGCGTATTAAAAGTGTGTGTGTGGTGTATATATAATGTACGCATCGACTTAGGATGTGAGCGTTTGTGTGTGTGTGACATGTGTATATATAATGTACCCATCGACTTAGGATGTGAGCGTTTGTGTGTGTGTGTGTATATATAATGTACACATCGACCTAGGATGTGAGCGTTTGTGTGTGTGTGTGTAAGATAATGTACGTGCATCGACTTAGGATGTGAGCGTTTTGTGTGTGTGTGTGTGTATATATAATGTACCCATCGACTTAGGATGTGAGCGTTTATGTGTGTGTGTTGTATGTATATATAATGTACGCATCGACTTAGGATGTGAGCGTTTGTGTGTGTGTGTGTGTGTATATATAATGTACGCATCGACTTAGGATGTGAGCGTTTTTGTGTGTGTGTGTATATATATAATGTACCCATCGACTTAGGATGTGAGCGTTTTTGTGTGTGGTGTGTGTGTATATAATGTACCCATCACTTAGGATGTGAGCGTTTGTGTGTTGTGTGTGTGTGTATATATAATGTACGCATCGACTTAGGATAAGGACGTTTTGATTGTGTGTGTATATATAACAAACGCATCGACTTAGGATGTGAGCGTTTGTGTGTGTGTGTGTATATATAATGTACGTATCGACTTAGGATGTGAGCGTTCCAATAAAATGTGTGTATGTATATATAATACGCTCAAATCGACAAAGGATGTGAGCGTTTGTGTGTGTATATATATAATACAATCGACTTAGATGATGTTTGCTTTGTGTTGTGATATATAATGTACGCATCGACTTAGGATGTGAATAGTTTGTGTAGATGTTCGTCCAGATAATGTACCCATCGACTTAGGATGTGAGCGTTTGTGTGTGTGTATGTATAATATAATGTACGCATCGACTTAGGATTGAGCGTTTGTGTGTGTGTGTGTGTATACATAATGATACCCATCGACTTAGGATGTGAGCGTGTTGTGTGTGTGTGTGTGTGTATATATAATGTACCCATCGACTTAGGACATGAGCGTTTGTGTGAATGTGTGTGTTATATATAATGTACGCATCGACTTAGGATTTGTGAGTGTTTGTTTGTGTGTGTGTGTGTATATATAATGTACCCATCGACTTAGGATGTGAGCATTTGTGTGTGTGTGTGTGTGTGTGTGTGTGTGTATATATAATGTACC
>JAXRKP010001008.1:7500-15000 GCA_037039925.1 Doris montereyensis
GTGTGTGTATATAATGTACCCATCGACTTAGGATGTGAGCGTTTGTGGGTGGCTTAGGAAGAGGCCAGGCAAAGACGGAAATAGGCAAAGATGCTGGTGAAGAAGAAGAAGAAGAAGAAAGAGAAGAGAGGGGGAGGGAGAGAGAGAGAAGAGAGAGAGAGAGAGAGAGAGAGAGAGAGAGAGAGAGAGAGAGAGAGAGAGAGAGCTTTTAACTGTGGGAAGAGAGAGAGAGAGAGAGAGAGAGAGAGGGAGCAAAAGTTTGTTGTGTGTGTGTGTGCGTGTGTCTGTGTGTGATGAATATAGTGTGTAAAGGTTCAAGGACATGATTTGAGTCCACAGGACAATGGCAGGCATGAGACTGGTGTATCAGTTGTATTGCCATAACTGCTCACGTGACCACACAGCCAGCAGCGTGAGTCTTACCAGGACTGGCTTGGGATCCCGTCTACTTCACATCCACTCTACTGAGCTGACTTGGTATCTGACTAATAATAAATTTGATTTGATTTGATTTCATTTCATTTCCATTTGATTTACATTTGATTTTATTTGATTTCATTTCATTTCCTTTGATTTCATTTCATTTGATTTGATTTCATTTCATTTCATTTCATTTCATTTCATTTCATTCGATTTCATTTCATTTGATTTGATTTGATTTCATTTCATTTCATTTCCTTTGATTACATATGATTTCATTTGAATTGATTCGATTTCATTTGATTTCATTTGATTTCATTTCATTTGAATTTACCAACATTCACAACTAAGGTGATATCGGCGGTGGTGGTCGGATTTTTAAGTTTGCCCATATTGCCCTGTAAAGAGTTCTGGGATCATTAACGTATGCACCAAGTGTCACAATCTGTACACGGGACCTCTTATTTTATCGTCTGCCTGTTCACCTACCTGTGCCAGGTGGGGGCGGGGGGGAGGGGGTGGCGGACAAAAGTTTCACTCGAAAAAAACACAAAATCCTCGAGAAAATATTTCAACCTGCCGGGGCTTGAATCAACGACCGTTTGTTTGGGAGGCAGACATCTTACCTCTCGACCACCGAGTCCCCCTACTTGTAATCAACACACCATGACAATTCCATGTGTAATTATGCGGCGTATTCGTCAATACAGCCTACCATTATGTTATGTATTGATAGACGACACATACATTTTTATCATTATAATTATTATGTATTGATAGACAACATATTAATGTTTACCATTATTATGTATTGATAGACGACACATACATTTTTATCATTATAATTATTATGTATTGATAGACAACATATTAATGTTTACCATTAGTATGTATTGATAGACGACACATACATTTTTATCATTATAATTATTATGTATTGATAGACAACATATTAATGTTTACCATTATTATGTATTGATAGACGACATATTATTTTTACCATTATGTTATGTATTGATAGACGACACATTAATTTTTACCGTTATATTATGTATTGATAGACAACATATTAATGTTTACCATTATTATGTATTGATAGACGACATATTAATGTTTACCATTATTATGTATTGATAGACAACATATTAATGTTTACCATTATTATGTATTGATAGACGACATATTACTTTTTACCGTTATATTATGTATTGATAGACGATATATTAATTTTTAGCATTATTATGTATTGATAGACAACATATTAATGTTTACCAATCTAATGTATTAATAGACGACATATTATTTTTTATCATTATATAATGAATTGATAGATGACATATTAAATTTTACCGTTTGATTATGTATGTATAGATTACATATTAATTTTTTACCATTATTATGTATTGATAGACGATATATTAATTTTTAGCCTTATATAATGAATTGATAGACGACATATTATTTTTTACCGTTTGATTATGTATGTATAGACGAAATATTATTTTTAACCATTATTATGTATTGATAGACGACATATTAATTGTTACCAGTATATTATGTATTAATAGACGACACATTAATTTTTACCATTATTATGTATTGATAGACGACATATTAATTTGTACCATTATATTATGTATTAACAGACGACATATTAATTTTCCCATTGTATTATGTATTGATAGACGACATATAATTTTTACCATTATTATGTATTGATAGACGACATGTTAATTTTTACCATTATGATGGATTGATAGACGACAAATTAATTTTTACCATTATTATGTATTGATATACGACACATTAATTGTTACCATTATGATGTATTGCAGACGACAAATATTCATTTTTACCATTATTATGTATTGATAGACGACATATCAATTTTTTACCATTATTATGTATTGATAGACCACATCTTAATTTTTACCATTATTATGTATTGATAGACGACATATTGATTTTTACCATTATTATGTATTGGTAGAGGACATATTAATTTGTACCATTATATTATGTATTAATAGACGACATATTAATTTGTACCATTATTATGTATTGATAGACAACATGTTAATGTTTACCATTATTATGTATTGATAGACGACATATTAATTTTTACCGTTACATTTTGTATTGATAGACGACATATTATTTTTTACCATTATATTATGTATTGATAGACGACATATTATTTTTTACCATTATATTATGTATTGATAGACGACGTATTAATTTTTACCATTATATTATGTATTGATAGACGACGTATTAATGTTTACCATTATATTATGTATTGATAGACGACATATTAATGTTTACCATTATATTATATATGTATAGACGACATATTAATGTTTACCATTATATTATGTATTCATAGACGACATATTGATTTTTACCATTATATTATGTATTGATAGACGACATATTAATTTATACCATTATATTATGTATTGGTAAACGACATATTAATGTTTACCATTATATTATGTATTGATAGACGAGATATTAATTTTTACCACTATTCGAATCTGATTATCCATGTCCGTTTGTCTGGGTGTGTTCTTGGCTACAAGTTGATATGATGTGTGTGTGTATGTGTGCGTGTGTTTGTGTGTGTGTGTGAGAGAGAGAGAGAGAGACAGACAGACAGACAGACAGACACAGAGAGAAAAGAGAGAGAGAGAGAGAGAGAGAGAGAGAGAGAGAGAGAGAGAGAGAGAGAGAGAGAGAGAGAGAGCGAGAGAGACAGAGACAGAGACAGAGACAGAGACAGAGACAGAGAAAGAGAGAGATAGAGATAGAGGGAGAGAAAGAAAGAGAGAGATAGAGAGAGAGAGACAGAGAGAGAGACAGAGAGAGAAAGAGATATATATATAGATATATATATATATATATATATATATATATATATATATATATATATATATATATATATATATATATATATATATATATATATATATATATATATATATATATATATATATATATATATATATATAAATATATCTATATATATATAAATATATAAACTCTACATTTCAAACTTTGACCGCTCAAAACTTAGGAATCACTGTAGCCACAACCTCCAGATTTCGCATGTAGATTTCAAATAGCCTGCTATACGTTCTTAGTGCATAAATCAGTTTTTGAATTGATTGGGAAAAGGTTGTTTTGCCTGTGATCCTCGCAACTTTTTTATTGTTACTATATCTAATTGTCGACTGCCGGTTATTACCATGAAAAGCATAACTTCAGTATCGAGTACTAAATTGATTTAATAATCGTACTTGATATGACCCGTAACCGATATTGTGGTTTCTGAGTTAACCACAGTCAAATATCAAGAGACCCAGCTCGATAATAAAGAGAAATCATAATCGAACATCATTTACCGGCATGCTTGTATATATATATAAAGCTGAATGTCTCTAACTTTGACCGCTTATAACTACGAAATCACTGCATGCACACCCTCCATAATTCGCATGTAGATTTTGAATAACCTGCTTTAGGTTCTTAGCGAATAAACTTTTGGATTGGATCAAATAAGTATTTCAATTGATTGTAAAAAAGTTGTTTTGCCTGCGATCCACGCAACTAATGTCTCGACTTCCGGTCATTACAATAAACAGCCTGTACAACCTTAGTATCGAGTACTAAACCCGCGTAACATCAGTATCGAGTACTAAACCCGCGTAACATCAGTATCGAGTACTAAACCCGCGTAACATCAGTATCGAGTACTAAACCCGCGTAACATCAGTATCAAGTACTAAACCCGCGTAACTTCAGTATCGAGTACTAATTTGATCTGTTAGTCGTATTTGATATCACCCGTAACCGATACAGTGATTTCTGAGTTAACCATAGTCAAAGTTCAAGAGACCAGCTTTAAAACAACAAGAAATTCTTATGCAACATTATTTACGGTCATGCTTGTATTATTGTATTTGGCTTCTTTATTTCTCTGGTTACCGATGTCCATCACAAAGGCATACGTGTACCCCCACGCACACACACACACACACAAACACACACACACACTCCCACGCACACACACACACAACCACACAAACAAACACATACACCCCCACGCACACACACACAAACACACACATCCCCACGCACACACACGTACACACACACATACTCACACACTTCTACGCACACACACAAACACACACACAAATACTCACGCACACACACATGCACACACACAAACACACATACACTCAAACACACACGCACACACAAACACCCACACACATGCATAAACACACAAACACACACAAA
Source organism: Doris montereyensis (assembly GCA_037039925.1). Lineage (NCBI taxonomy): Eukaryota > Metazoa > Mollusca > Gastropoda > Nudibranchia > Dorididae > Doris > Doris montereyensis. The sequence continues at coordinate 12,226 of JAXRKP010001008.1, forward strand.
CACACACACAAATACACACACACATGCACACACAGATAGAACATTTAATTGTACCATTTTGGAAGACGTGTTTGGGATATACAAATGACGTCATGGCCAAAATACATGGCCTAAAGTCCACCACATCAGCCCTTATCCCTTAAGTGACGAATTTCCCATCGACCATTAGACGAGAGAAGCTATAGGTGAAGCAAAGGGTGTCCTGGTACGTGGTTGGTGGGTGACATTTAATGCCAAGCGTTGAGCCAAAATGTGAGTGCATTGTCATGTACAGCCAATAGTTCATAATTATTATCCCGATGGTTTTGGGGATCAAAATAATGTAACCCTAAACCCAAAACCAATCCCACTTTCTAAAGTGGATCAGGTGTTGATGAATCGCCTCGTCAATAGGACTCTATCTTGTCGCAAATCTTATTCCCGATTGGTGCCAGAACTCATTGGCGTCTGGGTCACAGCGAGAAGTGCGTATTCGACCCAGTTTCCTAAAACATCATAACGTTGGATCTAACATTGCCAAGGTTCAAATCCAGGATTTCAGGATTTCTTGTATGGTAGCCTTACCAAATCAATAAATGAAAGCGGGTAGATAAACTGACTGTCGCATTAGATTTGTCTGTGACACCAAGAACAGCCTCGGAAGAACTTTCATTAACTTGTAGAATTGAACCATATATCTCCACCGCCTCACTATGACAAGAGAGGGTTTACGAACCGTGTATCAGGCATTTAGACTTCTGAGGACAGGTCAGGTTAAGAAGGTCTAGCTAAACAGTCCTTAAATCCACTGATTTAGTGGACAGGACAGGTCAAGTTAAGAAGGTCTTGCTAAACAGTCCTTAGATCCCCAGATTCAGTGGACAGGACAGGTCAAGTTAAGAAGGTCTTGCTAAACAGTCCTTAGATCCACTGATTTAGTGGACAGGACAGGTCAAGTTAAGAAGGTCTTGCTAAACAGTCTTTAGATCCCCTGATTTAGTGGACAGGACAGGTCAAGTTAAGAAGGTCTTGCTAAACAGTCTTTAGATCCCCAGATTTAGTGGACAGGACAGGTCAAGTTAAGAAGGGTTTGCTAAAAAGGCTTTAGATCCCCAGATTTAGTGGACAGGACAGGTCAAGTTAAGAAGGTCTTGCTAAAGAGTCCTTAGATCCCCAGATTTAGTGGACAGGACAGGTCAAGTTAAGAAGGTCTTGCTAAACAGTCCTTAGATCCACTGATTTAGTGGACAGGACAGGTCAAATTAAGAAGGTCTTGCTAAACAGTCTTTAGATCCCCTGATTTAGTGGACAGGACAGATCAAGTTAAGAAGGTCTTGCTAAAGAGTCTTTAGATCCCCTGATTTAGTGGACAGGACAGATCAAGTTAAGAAGGTCTTGCTAAACAGCCTTTAGATCCCTGATTTAGTGGACAGGACAGGTCAAGTTAAGAAGGTCTTGCTAAACAGTCTTTAGATCCCCTGATTTAGTGGACAGGACAGATCAAGTTAAGAAGGTCTTGCTAAAGAGTCCTTAGATCCCCTGATTTAGTGGACAGGACAGGTCAAGTTAAGAAGGTCTCGCTAAACAGTCCTTAGATCCCTTGATTTAGTGGACAGGACAAGTCAGGTTAAGAAGGTCTTGCTAAACAGTCCTCAGATCCCCTGATTTAGTGGACAGGACAAGTCAGGTTAAGAAGGTCTTGCTAAACAGTCTTTAGATCCTGATTTAGTGGACAGGACAGGTCAAGTTAAGAAGGTCTTGCTAAACAGTCCTCAGATCCCCTGATTTAGTGGACAGGACAAGTCAGGTTAAAAGGTCTTGCTAAACAGTCCTCAGATCCCCTGATTTAGTGGACAGGACAGATCAAGTTAAGAAGGTCTTGCTAAAGAGTCTTTAGATCCCCTGATTTAGTGGACAGGACAGGTCAAGTTAAGAAGGTCCCCTGATTTAGTGGACAGGACAGATCAAGTTAAGAAGTCTAAAGAGTCCTTAGATCCCTGATTTAGTGGACAGGACAGGTCAAGTTAAGAGGTCTCGCTAAACAGTCCTTAGGTCCACTGATTTAGTGGACATGACAGGTCAAGTTAAGAAGGTCTTGCTAAACAGTCCTTAGATCCCCAGATTTAGTGGACAGGACAGGTCAAGTTAAGAAGGTCTTGCTAAAGAGTCTTTAGATCCCCAGGATTTAGTGGACAGGACAGGACAGGTCAAGTTAAGAAGGTCTTGCTAAACAGTCCTTAGATCCCCTGATTTAGTGGACAGGACAAGTCAAGGTCTTGCTAAACAATCTTTAGATCCCCTGATTTTAGTGGACAGGACAGGTCAAGAAGGTCTTGCTAAACAGTCCTTAGATCCCCAGATTTAGTGGACAGGAGAGATCTTAAGAAGGTCTTGCTAAAGAGTCCTTAGATCCCCAGATTTAGTGGACAGGACAGATGTTAAGAAGGTCTTGCTAAACAGTCTTTAGATCCCCTTGCTGTCCTTAGATTTAGTGGACAGGGACAAGTTAAGATCTAAACAGTTAAGGACAGAAGGTCTTGCTAAAGAGTCCTTAGATCCCCAGATTTAGTGGACAGGACAGATCAAGTTAAGAAGGTCTTGCTAAACAGTCCTTAGATCCCCTGATTTAGTGGACAGGACAAGTCAGGTTAAGAAGGTCTTGCCAAACAGTCCTTAGATCCCCGGATTTTGTTGATAGGGCCAACAACTAAATGGCTGCACATGTCGACAAGATGAAAAACATTCAATTAAACGTTTTGGCTTGTCACCTTGACCTTAGACACATGTCATCAACCG
>JAXRKP010001008.1:27500-40000 GCA_037039925.1 Doris montereyensis
CGTCTTGTCTGCCGAGTCCCCGGTGGGTATGGCTAAACTCGTTTTGTTTTAACTTGACTCAAGGCAATTCTGTCTATACAAGAAATGCCATTACGATTGTACCTCTCTTCCACATCACCCATTCGCCTCCCTGCCATCTCATATCATCACACACATATGGACCAACCCTTGCATTCGCTCACTCAATAATCACTAGAACAGGAGGTGATGGAGAGATTCACCAGATTAGTCAGGCGTGCAGGAATTTCATGTTCGTACCTGACCGTGCACTTTTAAATTTTCATCTGATTATTTTTTCTAATCCTGAGGTGGGCGACTTGTGAGTGATGTTAGGGTGACTTGTGAGTGATGTTAGGGCGACTTGTGAGTGATGTTAGGGCGGCTTGTGAGTGATGTTAGGGCAACTTGTGAGTGATGTTAGGGCGACTTGTGAGTGATGTTAGGGCGACTTGTGTCCAAGTGATGTTCTGGGGCGACTTGTGTGTGATGTTAGGGCGACTTGTGTGTGATGTTAGGGCGACTTGTGGGTGATGTTAGGGCGACTTGTGTGTGATGTTATCGGGCTGAGAAATAAAGACTGTCGAATTGTTACATTGTCAAATGACTTATTCTTTTTTTGAACGGGTCCAATGTACACAGCCACTCTGCTTATTGTGATCTTGTTAGATTGGCCTTTATAGTCTACATGAGTTCATGTCATATGGATTTACCACAACCATACACACCTAGACTGACAAATGCCTCAAACCCACACACATAAATACACCCAAACATCCATCACAATGATAAAGAAAGTTCATAGTTGCAACACAGACATAAACATACGTACATAAGCCAATAAACACTCACATTCATGCTTAAAAATATAATCAAGACCCTGGTAATTTCCATTTAGATACCCGCAAAGCACTCACAAGCATACATACAGGTATCCACAAAACTTTCGCAAATGTACATACATGTCATCGTAATCATAAATACATGTATATATATACTCATGAGACCATGACAATCATACACACATAATCACAAAAATCTCACAATCGTATACACACACACACATACACACACATACACGCACACACAGAGAAAGATAGGAATATATAAAACACTCACACTGACATATACACCAACACACAAGTATTTACAACACCCACACAATCATACACACATAGACATTTACACAACCCCCGCTTTCACACACATACACAGACATTTGCAAAGCTTTCGCATTCATACACACACATACATTTACACAAGCCACTCAATCATACATAGAGAGACATTCACACAATAGTACACACACAGGAATTTACACAGTCCTCACAATCATACACACACACACAGACATTCACACAACCCTCTCAATTGGATATACACATACACTCAGACAATTATATATACACAGATATTTACACGACCCTCAAAATTATATACACACAGAGATTTACACCCTCTTAGTTACACACACACACAGACATTTACATAACCCTCTTAGTTACGTACACACACACACATACATTTACACCGCCCTATTAGTTACACACACACACAGACATTTACACAACCCTTTTAGTTACGCACACACACACACAGACATTCACACCACCCTCTTAGTTACACACACACACAGACATTTACACCACCCTCTTAGTTACACACACACACAGACATTTACACCACCCTCTTAGTTACACACACACACACAGACATTTACACCACAACCCCTTAGTTACACACACACACAGACATTTACACCACCCTCTTAGTTACACACACACACACACAGACATTTACACCACCCTATTATTACAAACACACACACACAGACAGACATTTACACCACCCTATTAGTTACAAACACACACACACACACAGACATTTACCACCCTATTAGTTACAAACACACACACACACAGACATTTACACCACCCTTTTAGTTACACACAAACACAGACATTTACACCACCCTATTAGTTAAAAAACACACACACACACAGACAGACATTTACACCACCCTATTAGTTACAAACACACATACACACAGACATTTACACCACCCTCTTAGTTACACACACACACAGACATTTACACCACCCTATTAGTTCAAACACACAACACACAACAGACATTTAATGTACCCTATTAGTTACAAAAACACACACACACACAGATTTACACCACCGGATGAGTTACGCAAACATTTACACACACAGACATTTACATATTTAGTTACAAACACATAACACACAGATTTACTTTCACCCCTATTAGTTACACACACACACACATACATTTACACCACCCCCTTAGTTACGCACACACACACAAATACATTTACACCACCCTATTAGTTACACACACACACACAGCTTTACACCAACCCTATTAGTTACAAACACACACACACACAGACATTTACATAACCCTCTTAGTTACACACACACACACATACATTTACACAACCCTATTAGTTACACACACAGACACACATACATTTACACAACCCTATTAGCTACACACACACACATACATTTACACAACCCTCTTAGTTACACACACACAGAGACATTTACACAATCCTCTTAGTTACACACACACAGACATTTAAACAACCCTCTTAGTTACACACACGCATACACATTTACACAACCTTATTAGTTACACACACACAGACATTTACACAACTGTCTTAGTTACACACACACAGACATTTACACCACCCTCTTAGTTACACACACACACAGACATTTAAACAACCCTCTTAGTTACACACACACAGACATTTAAACAACCCTCTTAGTTACACACACACAGACATTTACACAACCCTCTTAGTTACACACACACACAGACATTTATACAGCCCTCTTATTTACACACACACACACAGACATTTACACAACCCTCTTAGTAAACACACACACACACAGACATTTACACAACCCTCTTAGTTACACACACACACACACACACACACAGATTTACACCACCCTATTAGTTGGCACACACATACATTTACACCACCCTATTAGTTACACACACACACACAGCTTTACACCAACCCTATTAGTTACAAACACACACACACACAGACATTTACATAACCCTCTTAGTTACACACACACACATACATTTACACAACCCTATTAGTTACACACACACACACACACATACATTTACTACAACCCTATTAGTTACACACACACACACAAGATGTTACTCACACACACAGACATTTGCTCATACCCTATTAGTTACAAACACACACAGACAGTTACACAATCCTCTTATTTACACACACACACATACATACATTTACACAACTCTTAGTTACACACACACACAGACATTTACACAACCCTATTAGTCACACACACACACACACACACATACATTTACACAACTATTAAACATACACACTGGCACACACATTTACACACACACCTATTAGTTACACAAACACACACACACACACACACAGCTTTACACCAACCCTATTAGTTACAAACACACACACACACACAGACATTTACATAACTGGCTTAGTTATACACACACACACACATACATTTACACAACCATATTACACACACACACACACACATACATTTACACAACCCTATTAGTTACACACACACACACAGACATTTACACAACCCTATTAGTTACAAACACACACAGACAGTTACACAGTCCTCTTAGTTACACACACACACACATATACATACATTTACACAACCCTCTTAGTTACACACACACACACAGACAATTACACAACCCTATTAGTCACACACACACACATACATTTACACAACCCTATTAGTTACACACACACACACATACATATACACAACCCTATTAGTTACTGTTCACACACACAGACAGTCACACAACCCTCTTAGTTACACACACAGACATTTACACCACCCTCTTAGTTAAACACACACACACACATTTACACATCCCTCTTATTTACACACACACACACAGAGACATTTACACATCCCTCTTATTTACACACACACACACAGAGACATTTACACAACCCCTCTTAGTTACATACACACACACATACATTTATACAACCCTCGTAAGTTACACACACACACAGACATTTACACCACCCTCTTAGTTACACACACACACAGACATTTATACAACCCTCTTAGTTACACACACACACAGACATTTACACAACCCTCTTAGTTACACACACACACACACAGACATTTATACAACTTCCTTATTTACACACACACACACAGACATTTACACAACCCTCTTAGTTACACACACACACACACAGACATTTACACAACCCTGTTTTCATTACACACACACATACATACATTTACACAACCCTCTTAGTTACACACACACAGACATTTACACAATCCTCTTAGTTACGCACACACACACAGACATTTACACCACTATCCTAGTTACACAAACACACACATACATTTACACAACCCTCTTAGTTACACACACACACAGAGACATTTACACAATCCTCTTAGTTACACACACACACAGACATTTAAACAACCCTCTTAGTTACACACACGCATACACATTTACACAACCTTATTAGTTACACACACACAGACATTTACACAACTGTCTTAGTTACACACACACAGACATTTACACCACCTCTTAGTTACACACACACACACACATTTAAACAACCTCTTAGTTACACACACACACTCAGACATTTATACAACCCTCTTAGATACACGCACACACCGACACAGACATTTATACCACCCTCTTAGTTACACACACACACACACACATACATACATTTACACAACCCTCTTAGTTGCACACACACACACACACAGACAGACATTTACACAACCCTCTTAGTTACTCACACACACAGACATTTATACAACCCTCTTAGTTACACACACACACACACACACAGACATACATTTACACAACCCTCTTAGTTACACACATACACACAGACATTTACACAACCCTCTTAGTTACACACACACACACACAGACATTTACACAACCCTCTTAGTTACACACACACACACACACAGACATTTACACAACCCTCTTAGTTACACACACACACACACACACAGACAGACATTTACACAACACTCTTAGTTACACACACACACACACACATTTACACAACCTCTTAGTTACACACACACACACAGACATTTACACAACCCTCTTAGTTACACACACACACACACACAGACAGACATTTACACAACCCTCTAATTTACACACACACACAGACATTTACACAACCCTCTTAGTTACAGACACACAGACAGACATTTACACCACCCCTTAGTTACGCACACACACACAAATACATTTACACCACCCTATTAGTTACACACACACACACAGCTTTACACCAACCCTATTAGTTACAAAAACACACACACACAGACATTTACATAACATTCTTAGTTACACACACACACACATACATTTACACAACCCTATTAGTTACACACACAGACACACATACATTTACACAACCCTATTAGCTACACACACACACATATATTTACACAACCCTCTTAGTTACACACACACAGAGACATTTACACAATCCTCTTAGTTACACACACACAGACATTTAAACAACCTCTTAGTTACACACACGCATACACATTTACACAACCTTATTAGTTACACACACACAGACATTTACACAACTGTCTTAGTTACACACACACAGACATTTACACCACCCTCTTAGTTACACACACACACAGACATTTAAACAACCCTCTTAGTTACACACACACAGACATTTAAACAACCCTCTTAGTTACACACACACAGACATTTACACAACCCTCTTAGTTACACACACACACAGACATTTATACAGCCCCTTATTTACACACACACACACAGACATTTACACAACCCTCTTAGTAACACACACACACACAGACATTTACACAACCCTTTAGTTACACACACACACACACACATACACACACACAGATTTACACCACCCTATTAGTTACGGCACACACACATACATTTACACCACCCTATTAGTTACACACACACACACAGCTTTACACCAACCCTATTAGTTACAAACACACACACACACAGACATTTACATAACCCTCTTAGTTACACACACACACATACATTTACACAACCCTATTAGTTACACACACACACACACACACACATACATTTACACAACCCTATTAGTTACACACACACACACAAGATGTTACTCACACACACAGACATTTGCTCAACCCTATTAGTTACAAACACACACAGACAGTTACACAATCCTCTTAGTTACACACACACACACATACATACATTTACACAACCCTCTTAGTTACACACACACACAGACAGTTACACAACCCTATTAGTCACACACACACACACACACACATACATTTACACAACCCTATTAGTTACACACACACACACACATACATTTACACCACCCTATTAGTTACACACACACACACACACACACACAGCTTTACACCAACCCTATTAGTTACAAACACACACACACACACAGACATTTACATAACCCTCTTAGTTATACACACACACACACATACATTTACACAACCCTATTAGTTACACACACACACACACATACATTTACACAACCCTATTAGTTACACACACACACACAGACATTTACACAACCCTATTAGTTACAAACACACACAGACAGTTACACAATCCTCTTAGTTACACACACACACACATATACATACATTTACACAACCTCTTAGTTACACACACACACACAGACAATTACACAACCCTATTAGTCACACACACACATACATTTACACAACCCTATTAGTTACACACACACACACATACATATACACAACCCTATTAGTTACTCACACACACAGACAGTTACACAACCCTCTTAGTTACACACACACAGACATTTACACCACCCTCTTAGTTAAAACACACACACACACATTTACACATCCCTCTTATTTACACACACACACAGAGACATTTACACATCCCTCTTATTTACACACACACACACAGAGACATTTACACAACCCTCTTAGTTACATACACACACACATAGATTTATACAACCTCGTAAGTTACACACACACACAGACATTTACACCAACCTCTTAGTTACACACACACACAGACATTTATACAACCTCTTAGTTACACACACAGACAGACATTTACACAACCCTCTTAGTTACACACACACACACACACAGACATTTATACAACTCTTTATTTACACACACACACACAGACATTTACACAACCCTCTTAGTTACACACACACACACACAGACATTTACACAACCCTCTTTTCATTACACACACACATACATACATTTACACAACCCTCTTAGTTACACACACACAGACATTTACAACAATCCTCTTAGTTACGCACACACACACAGACATTTACACCACTATCCTAGTTACACACACACACACATACATTTACACAACCCTCTTAGTTACACACACAGAGACATTTACACAATCCTCTTAGTTACACACACACACAGACATTTAAACAACCCTCTTAGTTACACACACACGCATACACATTTACACAACCTTATTAGTTACACACACACAGACATTTACACAACTGTCTTAGTTACACACACACAGACATTTACACCACCTCTTAGTTACACACACACACACACATTTAAACAACCCTCTTAGTTACACACACACACACAGACATTTAAACAACCCTCTTAGTTACACGCACACAGACATTTACACAACCCTCTTAGTTACACACACACACACAGACATTTATACAGCCCCTTATTTACACACACACACACACAGACATTTACACAACCCTCTTAGTAACACACACACACAGACATTTACACAACCCTCTTAGCTACACACACACACACAAAGACATTTACACAATCCTCTTAGTTTCGCACACACACACAGACATTTACACAACCCTATTAGTTACACACACACAGACATTTACATAACCCTCTTAGTTACACACACACACAGACATTTACACAACCCTCTTAGTTTACACACACACACACAGACATTTACACAACCCTCTTAGTTACACACAAACACAGACATTTACACAACCTTATTAGTTAGACACACACAGAGACATTTACACAATCCTCTTAGTTACACGCACACACACACACACACAGACATTTACACAACACTCTTAGTTACGCACACACAGACATTTACACAACCCTCTTAGTTACACACACACACAGGCATTTACACAACCCCCTTAGTTACACACACACAGAGACATAGACATTTACACCACCTCTTAGTTACACACACACACTCAGACATTTACACAACCCTCTTAGTTAAACACACACACACATACATTTACACCACCCTCGTAAGTTACACACACATAAACAGAGACATTTACACAATCCTTTTAGTTACACACACACACAGACAGACATTTACACAACCCTCTTAGTTACACACACAAACACACTCAGACATTTATACAACCCTTCTTAGATACACGCACACACTGACACAGACATTTATACCACCCTCTTAGTTACACACACACACACACACACATACATACATTTACACAACCCTCTTAGTTGCACACACACACACAGACAGACATTTACACAACCCTCTTAGTTACTCACACACACAGACATTTACACAACCCACTTAGTTACACACACACACACACAGACAGACATTTACACAACCTCTTAGTTACACACACACACACACAGACATTTACACAACCCTCTGAGTTACACACACACACACAGACATTTACACAACCCTTTAGTTACACAGACACACACACACACTGACAGACATTTGACACAACACTCTTAGTTACACACACACACACAGACATTTACACAACCTCTTAGTTACACACACACACACACAGACATTTACACAACCCTCTTAGTTACACACACACACACACAGACAGACATTTACACAACCCTCTAAGTTACACACACACACAGACATTTACACAACCCTCTTAGTTAAACACACACACACATACATTTACACAACCCTCGTAAGTTACACACACATAAACAGAGACATTTACACAACCCTTTTAGTTACACACACACACAGACAGACATTTACACAACCCTCTTAGTTACACACACAAACACACTCAGACATTTATACAACCTCTTAGATACACGCACACACCGACACAGACATTTATACCACCTCTTAGGAAGCACACACACACACACACATACATACATTTACACAACTTAGTTGCACACACACACACACACAGACAGACATTTACACAACCCTCTTAGTTACTCACACACACAGACATTTATACAACCCTCTTAGTTACACACACACACACACACACAGACATACATTTACACAACCCTCTTAGTTACACACATACACACAGACATTTACACAACCCTCTTAGTTACACACACACACACACAGACATTTACACAACCCTCTTAGTTACACACACACACACACAGACATTTACACAACCCTCTTAGGACACACACACACACACACACAGACAGACATTTACACAACACTCTTACACACACACACACACACATTTACACAACCCTCTTAGTTACAAACACATTCCACACACAGACATTTACACAACCCTCTTAGTTACACACACACACACACACACAGACAGACATTTACACAACCCTCTAAGTTACACACACACACAGACATTTACACAACCCTCTTAGTTACAGACACACAGACAGACATTTACACAACCCTCTTAGTTACACACACACAGACATTTACACAACCCTCTTAGTTACACACACACACACACAGACATTTACATCATCCTCACAATTATATACAGACAAACATTCACACAAACCTTCAAATTATATACACACAAACATTTAGACAACCCTCACAATTATATACACACATACATTTACACAACCCTCACAGTTATATACACAGTATTTACACAACCCTCAGTTATATACACAGACATTTAGACAACCCTCAAAATTATATACACAGATATTTACACAACCCTCACAGTTATATACACAGACATTTACGCAACCCTCACAATTATATACACAAACATTTACACAACCCTCACAATCATATACACAGAAATTTACACATCCCTCACAGTTATATACACAGACATTTACACAGCCCTCACAGTTATATACACAGACATTTACACACCCTCACAATTATATACACAGACATTTACACCACCCTCACAAGTATATACACACAGACATTTACACAACCCTCACAATCATATATACACAGTCAATTACACAACCCTCATAATCATATAGATAGACATTTACACAACCTTCACAATCATATACTGACAGACATTTACACAAGCCTCCCAATCATATACACAGACATTTATATAACCTCACAATTATACACACAGACATTTAGAAAACCATCACAAGTACATACACACAGACGTTTAGACAATCCTCACAATCATATACAGACATTTACACAACCCTCGCCATTATATACACAGACATTTACACAGCCCTCACAATTATATACAAAGACATTTATACAATCCTCACAATAATTATTTACACAACCCTAACAGTTATATACACAGACATTTGTACAACCCTCACAATCCTATACACAGACATTTACACCAACGTCACAAGTATACACACAAACATTTACACAGCCCTCACAATTATTTACACAGACATTTACACAATCCTCACTACGATACACACACAGACATTTACACAACTCTCACAATTACATACACAGACATTTACACAACCCTCACAATTACATACACAGATATTTACACAACCCTCACAATCGTACACACATACATTTACAAAACCCTCACAATTATATACACAGACATTTACACAACCCTCACAATTATATACACAGACGTTTACACAACCCTCACAATCATATACACAGACATTTACAGAACCCTCACAATTATATACACACAGACATTTAAAGAACCGTCACAATCAAATACACATACATTTACACAACCCTCACAAGTATACACACACAGACAGTTACACAACCCTCACAAGTATATACACACAGATATTTACACAATCCTCATAAGTATATACACACAGACATTTACACCATCCTCACAAGTATATACACAAACATTTACACCACCCTCACAATTATACACACAGACATTTACACAACCCTCACAATTATATACACAGACATTTACACTACACTGACAGTCATACACACATACATTTACACAATCCTCACAATTATCTATACAGACATTTACACAATGCTCACGAATTTATACACACAGACATTTACGCAACCCTCACAATCATATACACAGACATTTACACAACCCTCACAATTATATACACAGAGATTTACAAAACCCTCACAATCATATACACAGACATTTACACAACACTTACAGTTATATACACAGACATTTGCAAAGCCCTCACAATCATATACACAGACATTTACACATCCCTCACATTTATATACACAGACATTTACACAACCCTCACAATTATATACACAGACATTTACACAACCCTCACAGTTATATACACAGATATTTACACAACCCTCACAATCATATACACAGACATTTACACAACACTCACAGTTATATACACAGACATTTGCACAGCCCTCACAATCATATACACAGACATTTACACAACCCTCACAATTATGTACACAGACATTTACACAACCCTCACAATCACATACACAGACATTTACACAACCCTCACAATCACATACACAGACATTTACACAACCCTTACAATCATATACACAGACATTTACACAAATCTCACAATTATATACACAAACATTTACACAACCCTCACAGTTATATACACAGATATTTACACAACCCTCACAGTTATATACACAGACATTTACACAACCCTCACAATCACATTCACAGACATTTACACAACCCTTACAATTATATACACAGACATTTACACAAATCTCACAATTATATACACAAACATTTACACAACCCTCACAGTTATATACACAGATATTTACACAACCCTGACAATTATATACATACCGACATTTACACAACCCTCACGAGTATATACACAGACATTTACATAACCCTCACAATTATATACAACGACATTTACACAACCCTCACAATTATATACATACAGACATTTACACAAGCCTCACGAGTATATACAGAGACATTTACACAACCCTCAAAATCACATATACAGACATTTACACAACCCTCACAATTATATACACACAGGCATTTACACCACCCTCAGAATTATATACACAGACATTTACACAACCCTCACAATTACACAAACACACAGCCATTTACACAACCCTCACAATTACACACACACACACACACAGTCATTTACACAATCCTCGCAATTATACACACAGAGACATTTACACAACCCTAACAATCA
>JAXRKP010001008.1:47500-52500 GCA_037039925.1 Doris montereyensis
CGTTGATAACAACATAACAAGGATATTAGGCTCTATAAGAGCGTTGATAACAAGATAACAATGATCTTTGGTTCTATAGAAGTGATAACCACAGCATAACATGATATTGGGTTCTATAGAAGTGATAACCACAACATAGAAATGATATTTAGTTCTATAAAAGTGATAACCACAACATAACAAGGATGTTTGGCTCTATAGAAGTGATAACCACAACATAGCAAGGATATTTGGTTCTATAGAAGTGATAACGACAACATAACAAGGATATTTGGTTCAATAAGAGCGTTGATAACAACATAACAATGATATTTGGCTCTATAAGAGCGTTGATGACAACATAACAAGGATATTTGGTTCCATAGAAGCGATAAACACAACATAACAAGGATATTTGGTTCCATAGAAGCGATAAACACAACATAACAAGGATATTTGGTTCTATAGAAGTGATAACCACAACATACCAAGGATATTTAGTTCTATAGAAGTGATAACCACAACATAACAAGGATATTTAGTTCTATAGAAGTGATAACCACAACATAACAAAGATATTTGGTTCTACAGAAGTGATAACCACAACATAGCAAGGATATTTGGTTCTATAGAAGTGATAACCACAACATAACAAGGATATTTGGTTCTATAGAAGTGATAACCACAACATAACAAAGATATTTGGTTCTATAGAAGTGATAACCACAACATAGCAAGGATATTTGGTTCTATAGAAGTGATAACCACAACATACCAAGGATATTTGGTTCTATAGAAGTCATAACCACAACATAACAAGGATGTTTGATTCTATAGAAGTGATAACCACAACATAGAAATGCTATTTGGTTCTATAGAAGTGATAACCACAACATAACAAGGATATTTGGCTCTATAGAAGTGATAACCACAATATAACAAGGATATTTGGTTCTATAGAAGTCATAACCACAACATAGCAAGGATAGTTGGTTCTATAAGAGCGTTGATAACAACATAACCATGATATTTGATTCTATAGAAGTGGTAACCACAACATAACAACGATATTTGGTTCTATAAGAGCGTTGACAACAACATAACAAGGATATTTGGTTCTATAGAAGTGATAACAACAATATACGAAGGATATTTGGTTCTATAAGAGCGTTGATAACAACATAACAAGGATATTTGGTTCTATAGAAGTGGTAACCACAACATAACAACGATATTTGGTCCTATAAGAGCGTTGATAACAACATAGCAAGGATATTTGGTTCTATAGAAGTGATAACCACAACATAACAAGGATATTTAATTCTATAGAAGTGATAACCACAACATAACAAGGATATTTAGTTCTATAGAACTGATAACCACACGATAAGAAGGATATTGGGTTCTATGAAAGTGATAACCACAACATAGAAAGGATATTTAGTTCTGTAGAAGTGAAAACCACAACATAGAAAGTATATTTAGTTCTATAGAAGTGATAACCACGACATAGAAATGATATTTGCTTCTATAGAAGTGATATCCACAACATAGCAAGGATATTTGGTTCTATAGAAGTACTAACCACAACATAACAAGGATATTTGGTTCTATAGAAGTCATAACCACAACATAACAAGGATATTTGGTTCTATAGAAGTGATAACCACAACATAACAAGGATATTTGGTTCTATAGAAGTAATAACCACAACATAACAAGGATATTTGGTTCTATAGAAGTGATAACCACAACATAACAAGGATATTTGGTTCTATAGAAGCTATGACCACATCATAACGCCAACATTTGGTTCTATAGAAGTTATGATCACATCATAACACCAGTATGTGGTTCTATAGAAGCTATGACCACATCATAACACCAACATTTGGTTCTATAGAAGCTTTGACCACATCATAACACTAATATTTGGGTCTATAGGAGCAATGACCACATCATAACACTAATATTTGGTTCTATAGGAGCAATGACCAAATCTTAACATGGATATTTCGTTCAATAGGAGCAATGACCACATAATAACAAGGATATTTTGTTCTATAGAAGTGATAACCACAACGTAACAACGATATTTGGTTCTATAGAAGTGATAACCACAACATAACGAGGATATTTGATTCTATAGAAGTGATAACCACAACATAACAAGGAAATTTTGTTTCTATAGAAGCCATAACCACAACATAGAAATGCTATTTGCTTCTATAGAAGCGATAACCACAACATAGAAATGCTATTTACTTCTATAGAAGTGATAACCACAACATAACAAGGATATTTGGTTCTAGAGAAGTCATAACCACAACATAACAAGGATATTTGGTTCTATAGAAGTGATAACCACAACATAACAAGGATATTTGATTCTATAGAAGTGATAACCACAACATACCAAGGATATTTGGTTCTACAGAAGTGATAACCATAACATAACCAGGATATTTGGTTCTATAGAAGTGATAACCATAACATAACAAGGATATTTGGTTCTACAGAAGTGATAACCACAACATAACAAGGATATTTGGTTCTATAGAAGTGATAACCATAACATAACAAGGATATTTGGTTCTATAGAAGTGATAACCACAACATAACAAGGATATTTGGTTCTACAGAAGTGATAACCACAACATAACAAGGATATTTGGTTCTATAGAAGTGATAACCATAACATAACAAGGATATTTGGTTCTATAGAAGTGATAACCACAACATACCAAGGATATTTGGTTCTATAGAAGTGATAACCACAACATAACAAGGATATTTGGTTCTATAGAAGTAATAACCACAACATAACAAAGATATTTGGTTCTATATAAGTGATAACCACAACATAACAAGGATATTTGGTTCTACAGAAGTGATAACCACAACATAACAAGGATATTTGGTTCAATAAGAGCATTGATAACAACATAACAAGGATATTTGGCTCTATAAGAGCGTTGATAACAACATAACATGGATATTTGGTTCTATAAGAGCGTTGATAACAACATAACAAGGATATTTGGCTCTATAAGAGCGTTGATAACAACATAACAATGATATTTGGTTCTATAGAAGCGATAACCACAACATAACAAGGATATTTGGTTCTATAGAAGTGATAACCACAATATAACAAGGATATTTGGTTCTATAGAAGTCATAACCGCAACATAACAAGAATATTTGGTTCTATAGAAGTGATAACTACAAAATAGAAATGCTATTTAGTTCTATAGAAGTGATAACCACAACATAACAAGGATATTTGGT
Organism: Doris montereyensis; assembly: GCA_037039925.1. Taxonomy (NCBI): domain Eukaryota; kingdom Metazoa; phylum Mollusca; class Gastropoda; order Nudibranchia; family Dorididae; genus Doris; species Doris montereyensis. Next base: position 50,771 of record JAXRKP010001008.1, read on the forward strand.
TCATAGAAGTGATAACCACAACATAACAAGGATATTTGGTTCTATAGAAGTGATAACCACAACATAACAAGGATATTTGGTTCTATATAAGTGATAACCACAACATAACAAGGATATTTGGTTCTATAGAAGTGATAATCACAACATACCAAGGATATTTGGTTCTAGAGAAGTGATAACCACACCATAACGAGGATATTTGGTTCTATAGAAGTGATAACCACAACATAACAAGGATATTTGGTTCTATAGAAGTGATAAACACAACATAACAAGGATATATAGTTCTATAGAAGTGATAACCACAACATAACAAGGATATTTAGTTCCATAGAAGTGAGAACCACAACATAACAACGATATTTGGTTCAATAAGAGCATTGATAACAACATAACAAGGATATTTGGCTCTATAAGAGCGTTGATAACAACATAACAAGGATATTTGGTTCTATAAGAGCGTTGATAACAACATAACAATGATATTTGGCTCTATAAGAGCGTTGATAACAACATAACAAGGATATTTGGTTCTATAGAAGCGATAACCACAACATAACAAGGATATTTGGTTCTATAGAAGTGATAACCACAACATAACAAGGATATTTGGTTCTATAGAAGTCATAACCGCAACATAACAAGGATATTTGGTTCTATAGAAGTGATAACTACAAAATAGAAATGCTATTTAGTTCTATAGAAGTGATAACCACAACATAACAAGGATATTTGGTTCATAGAAGTGATAACCACAACATAACAAGGATATTTGGTTCTATAGAAGTGATAACCACAACATAACAAGGATATTTGGTTCTATAGAAGTGATAACCACAACATAACAAGGATATTTGGTTCTATAGAAGTGATAATCACAACATACCAAGGATATTTGGTTCTATAGAAGTGATAACCACACCATAACGAGGATATTTGGTTCTATAGAAGTGATAACCACAACATAACAAGGATATTTGGTTCTATAGAAGTGATAAACACAACATAACAAGGATATATAGTTCTATAGAAGTGATAACCACAACATAACAAGGATATTTAGTTCCATAGAAGTGAGAACCACAACATAACAACGATATTTGGTTCTATAAGAGCGTTGATAACAACATAGCAAGGATATTTGGTTCAATAGAAGTGATAACCACAAGATACCAAGGATATTTGGTTATATAGAAGTGATAACCACAACATAACAAGGATATTTGGTTCTATAGAAGTGATAACCACAACATAACAAGGATATTTGGTTCTATAGAAGTGATAAACACAACATAACAAGGATATATAGTTTTATAGAAGTGATAACCACAACATAACAAGGATATTTAGTTCTATAGAAGTGATAACCACAACATAACAATGATATTTGGTTCTATAGAAGTGATAACCACAACATAGCAAGGATATTTGGTTCTATAGATGTGATAACCACACGATAAGAAGGATATTGGGTTCTATGAAAGTGATAACCACAACATAGAAAGGATATTTAGTTCTATAGAAGTAAAAACCACAACATAGAAAGTATATTTAGTTCTATAGAAGTGATAACCACAACATAACTAGGATATTTGGTTCTATAGAAGTGATAACCACAACATAACGAGGATATTTGGTTCTATAGAAGTGATAACCACAACATAGAAATGATATTTGGTTCTATAGAAGCGATAACCACAACATAGCAAGGATATTTGGTTCTATAGAAG
>JAXRKP010001008.1:60000-87500 GCA_037039925.1 Doris montereyensis
TTTGGATAGTGGTGTTAGTACGATATGGATGGTAGGGTTTGGATAGTGGTGTTGGTACGATATCGGTGGTAGGGTTTGGATAGTGGTGTTAGTACGATATGGGCGGTAGGGTTTGGATAGTGGTGTTAGTACGATATAGATGGTAGGGTTTGGATAGTGGTGTTAGTACGATATGGGTGGTAGGGTTTGGATAGTGGTGTTGGTACGATATGGGTGGTAGGGTTTGGATAGTGGTGTTGGTACGATATGGGTGGTAGGGTTTGGATAGTGGTGTTGGTACGATATGGGTGGTAGGGTTTGGATAGTGGTGTTGGTACGATATGGGTGGTAGGGTTTGGATAGTGGTGTTGGTACGATATCGGTGGTAGGGTTTGATAGTGGTGTTAGTACGATATGGGTGGTAGGGTTTGGATAGTGGTGTTAGTACGATATGGGTGGTAGGGTTTGGATAGTGGTGTTAGTACGATATATGTGGTAGGGTTTGGATAGTGGTGTTGGTACGATATGGATGGTAGGGTTTGGATAGTGGTGTTAGTACGATATGGGTGGTAGGGTTTGGATAGTGGTGTTGGTACGATATGGATGGTAGGGTTTGGATAGTGGTGTTGGTACGATATGGGTGGTAGGGTTTGGATAGTGGTGTTAGTACGATATGGGTGGTAGGGTTTGGATAGTGGTGTTGGTACGATATAGGTCGTAGGGTTTGGATAGTGGTGTTAGTACGATATGGGTGGTAGGGTTTGGATAGTGGTGTTGGTACGATATAGGTGGTAGGGTTTGGATAGTGGTGTTAGTACGATATGGGTGGTAGGGTTTGGATAGTGGTGTTAGTACGATATGGGTGCCTTATGTGGTAGGCAGAAAATGGAAGCACTAGTACACTGCGGCTGAAACATTCCATCTTTCGATCATGTGTCCATCAGCGAGGTGAAGTTAAGCTGGCAAATAAATGAGTAATTGAGGCACAGAGAGAGAGAGAGAGAGAGAGAGAGAGAGAGAGAGAGAGAGGGGGGCGCCATACTCAAAATATAATATTACAATTATATATATCTAGATTTACTATATATGTGGTTGTGTGTATGTGTGTGTATGCAGTTGCTTTAGAGCATTGACCTTTTAGTCCATGTGTTCGGAGATTTGGCTGATTGGTTCGTACAGTCAAGGTTGCCAGCAGCTGTGGTTGTCGACTTTACGGTCTTCAAGGCGCAAATTATACATGACGACAAACTGAATGATAGAATATACAGGTAGTATTCATAGTTATGGACATGACTCCATAGTGTAAGTTAATAGATAGGAAGAGAGAGAGACGTTGGAGCTGGACCGTTAGTGTTGTAGTGTTGTGAGCTTGTAATCACGACGTCACTAGCTCAAACCCCGGGGCGGGCACAGGTGGGGGTTTTCACAATGTTGTTCTCTTAGGTCAAGTACTTCACTTTACTTTCCTCACTTGACGCAGGTGTGAATTATCGAGTACTCAGCTATAGGTAGAGAAAGACGTTGTCAGCTTGTAAAAGAGGTGTGTCATGTATGCTCCCCGTGGAGGTGAGAAGGACTTTGAATGAAATGGCCCGCTAGGGGATAAACGGTGTACAGTCGGTGAGCCTGCACTCGTGCGGGGATACGGACTATAAATCCATCGGTTATAGAAAAACAGACAGACAGAATGATAGCTTATATAGATATATAGATATAATATGCAGACATGTAAGTGGACAGAAAGATAAAACGATCGCACATAAACAGACAGATAGACTAATCAATGGGCAGATAGAGACACACATATCGGATTATACATGAATAGATCGATAGGTAAATAGATAGATATTATAGGAATATATACATAGATAAAAAGATAAGCAGCTAGAAAGATTCGATAAAACCAAAGGTGCTGTAAAATACCAATAAACGTCTCTTACTGGCTTGAGGCCATCTGATAACCGGTTATAAAATGCAAGAGTACATTTTTGTCTTACTGGAGCATTTTCAATGTCACTGAAGCATATCTGCTGCATGAAGGGATCGCCAGATGGTCAACTGTTCACCTTCATCAACAACAACAAAAGCAACCAAGCTGTTGGTTGAGTCGTGTTAAGTGAAGCGTAACAATTAAATACTAAACTGTTCTTCCTTTGACTAGTGTTTTAATTTGAAAATATATGTTGCGTTGATGATTTCAAAAACGGAAGTATACACATCACCACATTGGATTCAAATTGAGACTAACATACTAGAATCAAAAGTACAAAAGATCAAATTGAAAGTTGAAATGTGATGAAATCAAAATGCAAATGTGACAAAGCAAGTTCAAATTTTTCGCGAATGTTGTGTGACTAGATCAATTTTAGTGCGTCTATAACAATAGCAAAAATTATTTCATTTTCTACAACACCGCAATAATCAAGACGGTATATCAATATATTTCTTAGATCTAGATCTACATCAACATTTCTATATTGCATATCAATATCAATTTTATCAAGATATCTAGATCTACCTTGCTATATATATAACAATAATGCATCAATATATCTACATCTATGCTCGTCTTATGCACATCCAACGCTCGTGTTAAGTACACCTAACGCTCATCTTATCTAACGCTCATCTTAGGTACATTTAACACTCATCTTAGGTACATTTAACACTCATCTTAGGTACATTTAACACTCATTTTAGGTACATTTAACGCTCATTTTAGGTACATTTAACACTCATCTTAGGTACATTTAACACTCATCTTAGGTACATTTAACACTCATCTTAGGTACATTTAACGCTCATCTTAGGTATATTTAACGCTCATTTTAGGTATATTTAACGCTCATCTTAGGTACATTTAACACTCATCTTAGGTACATTTAACACTCATCTTAGGTACATTTAACACTCATCTTAGGTATATTTAACGCTCATTTTAGGTATATTTAACGCTCATTTTAGGTATATTTAACGCTCATTTTAGGTATATTTAACGCTCATCTTAGGTACATTTAACACTCATCTTAGGTACATTTAACACTCATCTTAGGTACATTTAACACTCATCTTAGGTACATTTAACGTTCATCTTAGGTACATTTAACACTCATCTTAGGTATATTTAACGCTCATTTTAGGTACATTTAACGCTCATCTTAGGTACATTTAACACTCATCTTAGGTATATTTAACGCTCATTTTAGGTACATTTAACGCTCATCTTAGGTATATTTAACGCTCATTTTAGGTACATTTAACGCTCATCTTAGGTACATTTAACGCTCATTTTAGGTAAATAAAACGCTCATCTTAGGTACATTTAACACTCATCTTAGGTATCTTTAACGCTCATTTTAGGTACATTTAACGCTCATCTTAGGTACATTTAACACTCATCTTAGGTATACTTAACACTCATCTTAGGTACATTTAACGTTCATTTTAGGTACATTTAACGCTCATCTTAGGTATATTTAACACTCATCTTAGGTATATTTAACGCTCATTTTAGGTACATTTAACACTCATCTTATGTATATTTAACGCTCATTTTAGGTACATTTAACGCTCATCTTAGGTACATTTAACACTCATCTTAGGTATATGTAACGCTCATTTTAGGTACATTTAACACTCATCTTAGGTATATTTAACGCTCATTTTAGGTACATTTAACGCTCATTTTAGGTACATTTAACGCTCATTTTAGGTACATAAAACGCTCATCTTAGGTACTTTTAACGCTCATTTTAGGTACATTTAACGCTCATTTTAGGTACATAAAACGCTCATCTTAGGTATATTTAACGCTCATTTTAGGTACATTTAACGCTCATTTTAGGTACATTTAACGCTCATTTTAGGTACATAAAACGCTCATGTTATGTACATCTAACGCTCATCTTAGGTACATCTGATGCTCATTTTAGGTACATCAAACGCTCATTTTAGGTACATTTAACACTCATCTTAGGTACATTTATCGCTCATCTTAGGTATATTTAACGCTCATTTTAGGTATATTTAACGCTCATCTTAGGTACATTTAACACTCATCTTAGGTACATTTAACACTCATCTTAGGTACATTTAACACTCATCTTAGGTATATTTAACGCTCATTTTAGGTATATTTAACGCTCATTTTAGGTATATTTAACGCTCATTTTAGGTATATTTAACGCTCATCTTAGGTACATTTAACACTCATCTTAGGTACATTTAACACTCATCTTAGGTACATTTAACACTCATCTTAGGTACATTTAACGTTCATCTTAGGTACATTTAACACTCATCTTAGGTATATTTAACGCTCATTTTAGGTACATTTAACGCTCATCTTAGGTACATTTAACACTCATCTTAGGTATATTTAACGCTCATTTTAGGTACATTTAACGCTCATCTTAGGTATATTTAACGCTCATTTTAGGTACATTTAACGCTCATCTTAGGTACATTTAACGCTCATTTTAGGTAAATAAAACGCTCATCTTAGGTACATTTAACACTCATCTTAGGTATATTTAACGCTCATTTTAGGTACATTTAACGCTCATCTTAGGTACATTTAACACTCATCTTAGGTATACTTAACACTCATCTTAGGTACATTTAACGTTCATTTTAGGTACATTTAACGCTCATCTTAGGTATATTTAACACTCATCTTAGGTATATTTAACGCTCATTTTAGGTACATTTAACACTCATCTTATGTATATTTAACGCTCATTTTAGGTACATTTAACGCTCATCTTAGGTACATTTAACACTCATCTTAGGTATATGTAACGCTCATTTTAGGTACATTTAACTCATCTTAGGTATATTTAACGCTCATTTTAGGTACATTTAACGCTCATTTTAGGTACATTTAACGCTCATTTTAGGTACATAAAACGCTCATCTTAGGTACTTTTAACGCTCATTTTAGGTACATTTAACGCTCATTTTAGGTACATAAAACGCTCATCTTCGGTATATTTAACGCTCATTTTAGGTACATTTAACGCTCATTTTAGGTACATTTAACGCTCATTTTAGGTACATAAAACGCTCATGTTATGTACATCTAACGCTCATCTTAGGTACATCTGATGCTCATTTTAGGTACATCAAACGCTCATTTTAGGTACATCTAACGCTCATCTTAGGTACATCTTACCCTCGTGTTAGGTACAACTAATGCTCATCTTATGCACATCTAATGCTCATCTTAGGTACAACTAACCCTCGTATTAGGTACAACTAAACGCTCATCTTAGTACACCTCACGCTCGTCTTAAGTACATCTAACGCTCATTTTATGTACATCAAACGCTCGTTTTACGTACAACTAACGCTCGTCTTATGTACATCTAACGCTCAAGTTAGGTACAACTAACGCTCGTCTTATGTACATCTAACGCTCAAGTTAGGTACAACTAACGCTCGTTTTAGGTACATCTAACACTCATCCTAGGTACATCTAACACTCATCTTAGGTACATCTAACACTCATCTTAGGTACATCTAACACTCATCCTAGGTACATCTAACGCTCAAGTTAGGTACAATTAACGCTCGTTTTAGGTACATCTAACACTCATCCTAGGTACATCTAACGCTCAAGTTAGGTACAATTAACGCTCGTTTTAGGTACATCTAACACTCATCTTAGATACATCTAACGCTCAAGTTAGGTACAACTAACGCTCGTTTTAGGTACATCTAACACTCATCTTAGGTACATCTAACACTCATCTTAGATACATCTAACGCTCAAGTTAGGTACAATTAACGCTCGTTTTAGGTACATCTAACACTCATCTTAGGTACATCTAACGCTCAAGTTAGGTACAACTAACGCTCGTTTTAGGTACATCTAACGCTCAAGTTAGGTACAACTAACGGTCATCTTATGTACATCTAATGCTCATCTTATGTACAACTAACGGTTATCTTATGTACATCTAAGGTCATCTTATGTACATCTAACGGTCATGTTATGTACATCTAACGGTCATCTTATGTACTTTTAACGGCCATCTTATGTACATCTAACGCTCATCTTATGTACATCTAATGCTCATCTTAGGTACATCTAACGCTCATCTTACGTACATCTAATGCTCATCTTAAGTAAATCTAATGCTCATCTTAGGTATATCTAACGCTCATCTTAGGTACATCTAACGCTCATCTTATTGACATCTAACGCTCATCTTATGTACATCTAACGCTCATCTTATGTAGATCTAATGCTCGTCTTATGTACATCTAACGCTCATCTTATGTACATCTAACGCTCATGTTAGGTACATCTAACGCTCATCTTAAGTACATTTAACACTCATCGTAGGTACATCTAACGCTCATCTTAAGTACATTTAACACTCATCTTAGGTACATCTAACGCTCATCTTAGGTACATCTAACGCTCGTTTTAGGTTCAACCAAAGCTCATCTTAGGTACATCTAACGGCCATCTTATGTACATCTAATGCTCATCTTAGGTACATCTAACGCTCGTTTTAGGTTCAACCAAAGCTCATCTTAGGTACACCTAACGCTCGTCTTAGATACATCTAATGCTCATCTTATGTAAATCTGACGCTCATCTTATGTAAATCTGACGCTCATCTTAGATACAACTAACGCTCATCTTATGTAAATCTGACGCTCATCTTAGATAGAACTAACGCTCATCTTATGTAAATCTGACGCTCATCTTATGTAAATCTGACGCTCATCTTAGATACAACTAACGCTCATCTTAGGTACATCTAACGCTCATCTTAGATACAACTAACGCTCATCTTAGGTAAATCTAACGCTCATCTTAGATACAACTAACGCTCATCTTAGGTACATCTAACGCTCATCTTAGATACAATTAACGCTCATCTTAGGTACATCTGACGCTCATCTTAGATACAACTAACGCTCATCTTACGTAAATCTAACGCTCATCTTAGATACAACTAACGCTCATCTTAGGTACATCTAACGCTCATCTTAGATACAACTAACGCTCATCTTAAGTACATCTAACGCTCATCTTAGATACAACTAACGCTCATCTTAGGTACATCTGACGCTCATCTTATGTAAATCTGACGCTCATCTTAGATACAACTAACGCTCATCTTAGGTACAACTAACGCTCATCTTATGTAAATCTGACGCTCATCTTAGATACAACTAACGCTCATCTTAGGTACATCTAACGCTCATCTTAGGTACAACTAACGCTCATCTTAGGTACATCTAACGCTCATCTTAGGTACATCTAACGCTCATCTTAGGTACATCTAACGCTCATCTTAGGTACATCTAACGCTCATCTTAGGTACATCTAACGCTCATCTTAGGTACAACTAACGCTCATCTTAGCTACATCTAACGCTCATCGTAGGTACATCTAACACTCATCTTAGGTACATCTAACGCTCATCGTAGGTACATCTAACGCTCATCGTAGGTACATCTGACGCTCATCTTATGTACATCTAATGCTCATCTTAGGTACATCTAGCGCTCATCTTAGGTACATCTAACGCCCATCTTAGGTTCAACTAAAGCTCGTCTTGTGTACATCTAACACTCATTTTAGGTACATCTAACATCTTAGCTACATCTAACGCTCATCTTAGGTTCAACTAAAGCTCGTCTTATGTACATCTAACACTCATTTTAGGTACATCTAAGATCTTAGCTACATCTAACGCTCATCTTAGGTTCAACTAAAGCTCGTCTTATGTACATCTAACACTCATTTTAGGTACATCTAACATCTTAGCTACATCTAACGCTCATCTTAGGTTCAACTAAACCTCGTCTTATGTATATCTAACGCTCGTCTTAGATACATCTACAGCTCATCTGTTGTACATCCAACGCTCATCCGACAGAGGTAGTGATGACTTTAGTTTATTATCAACCTATCATTACCAACAGAGGAGTGATGTCTTTAAATTATTATCAACCTATCCTTACCAACAGAAGGAGTGATGTCTTTTGTTTATTATCAACCTATCATTACCGACAAAGGGAGTGATGTCTTTAGTTGATTATCAACCTATCATTACCAACAGAGGGAGTGTAGTCTTTAGTTTATTATCAACCTGTCATTACTGACAAAGGGAGTGATGTCTTTAGTTTATTATCAACCTATCATTACCAACAGAGGGAGTGATGTCTTTAGTTTATTATCAACCTATCATTACCGACAAAGGGAGTGATGTCTTTAGTTTATTATCAACCTACCATTACTAACAGAGGAAGTGATGTCTTTAGTTTATTATCAACCTATCATTACTGACAGAGGGAGTAATGTCTTTAGTTTATTATCAACCTATCATTACCAATAGAGGGAGTGATGTCTTTAGTTTATTATCAACCTATCATTACAGACAGAGAGAGTGATGTCTTTAGTTTATTATCAACCTATCAGTACCAACAGAGGGTGTGATGTCTTTAGTTTATTATCAACCTATCATTACCAACAGAAGGAGTGATGTCTTTAGTTTATTATCAACCTATCATTACCAACAGAAGGAGTGATGTCTTTAGTTTATTATCAACCTATCATTACTGACAAAGGGAGTGATGTCTTTAGTTTATTATCAACCTATCATTACTGACAAAGGGAGTGATGTCTTTAGTTTATTATCAACCTATCATTACTGACAAAGGGAGTGATGTCTTTAGTTTATTATCAACCTATCATTACCAACAGAAGGAGTGATGTCTTTAGTTTATTATCAACCTATCATTACCAACAAAGGGTGTGATGTCTTTAGTTTATCATCAATTTATCATTACCAACAGAGGGTGTGATGTCTTTAGTTTATTATCAATTTATCATTACCAACAGAGGGTGTGATGTCTTTAGTTTATTATCAACCTATCATTACCAACAGAGGGTGTGATGTCTTTAGTTTAATCAATTCATCATTACCAACAGAGGGAGTAATAACTTTAGTTTATTATCAACCTATCATTACCAACAGAGGAAGTGATGACTTTAGTTTATTATCAACCTATCATTACCAACAGAGGGAGTAATAACTTTAGTTTATTATCAACCTATCATTACCAACAGAGGGAGTGATGACTTTAGTTTATTATCAACCTATCATTACCAACAGAGGAAGTGATGACTTTAGATTATTATCAACCTATCATTACCAACAGAGGGTGTGATGTCTTTAGTTTATTATCAACTTATCATTACCAACAGAGGGAGTGATAACTTTAGTGTATTATCAACCTATCATTACCAACAGAGGGAGTGATGACTTTAGTTTATTATCAACTTATCATTACCAACAGAGGAAGTGATGACTTTAGTGTATTATCAACCTATCATTACCAACAGAAGGAGTGATGTGAGTGATGTCTTTAGTTTATTATCAACTTATCATTACGAACAGAGGGAGTGATGTCTTTAGTTTATTATCAACTTATCATTACCAACAGAGGGAGTGATGTCTTTAGTTTATTATTAACTTATCATTACCTACAGAGTGAATGATGACTTTAGTTTATTATTAACTCATTATTACTAACAGAGGGAGTGATATATTTAGTTTATTATCAACTTATCATTACCAACAGAGGAGTGATGACTTTAGTTTATTATCAACGCATCATTACCAACAGAGGGAGTGGTGTCTTTAGTTCATTATCAACTCATCATTACCGACAGAAGGAGTGATGTCTTTAGTTTGTTATTAAGTTATTATTGTCAAGAGATGGAGTGATGTCTTTAGTTTATTATCATCTTATCATTACCGACAGAGTGAGTTAAACTTTGATTCATTATCAAGTTATTATCTTCAACAGATGGAGTGATGTATTTGGCTCAATATCAAGTAAAATTGTAGACAAAGAGAGTGGTGTCTTTAGTTTATTATCAAGTTATAATTGTAAACAGAGGGAACGACGTCTTTGGTTCATGGTCACGTTATTGATGTCAACTGAACGGCTGATGTTTTTGACTCAACATCATGTTGGCATTGTAGACAAAGGGAATGATGTCTTTTGTTGATTATCAAGTTAGTATGGTCAACAGAGGGAGTGATGTCATTGTTTCAATATCAAGTTAATATCGTCAACAGCGGGAGTGATGTCTTTGTTTCAATAACAAGTTATCATTGTAGACAGAGGGAGTGATGTCTTTGTTTCAATATCAAGTTATCATTGTAGACAGAGGGAGGGATGTCTTTGTTTCAATATCAAGTTATCATTGTAGACAGAGGGAGTGATGTCTTTGTTTCAATATTAAGTTATCATTGTAGACAGAGGGAGTGATGTCTTTGTTTTAATATCAAGTTATAATTGTAGTCAAAGGAGGTGACGTTTTTGTTTTAATATCAAGTTATCATTGTAGACAGAGGGAGTGATGTCTTTAGTTTATTATCATGTGATCATTGTCAACAGAGCGAGTGATGTCTTTAGTTTATTATCATGTGATAATTGTCAACAGAGCGAGTGATGTCTTTAGTTTATTATCATGTGATCATTGTCAACAGAGCGAGTGATGTCTTTGTTTCAATATCAAGTTATCATTGTAGACAGAGGGAGTGGTGTCTTTGTTTCAGTATCAAGTTATCATTGTAGACAGAGCGAGTGATGTCTTTGTTTCCATATCAAGTTATCATTGTAGACAGAGGGAGGGATGTCTTTGTTTCAGTATCAAGTTATCATTGTAGACAGAGCGAGTGATGTCTTTGTTTCAGTATCAAGTTATCATTGTAGACAGAGCGAGTGATGTCTTTGTTTCAATATCAAGTTATCATTGTAGACAGAGGGAGTGATGTCTTTAGTTTATTATCATGTGATCATTGTCAACAGAGCGAGTGGTGGTTTTTCATTCTCATCATGTGATAATTGTCAACAGAGCGAGTGACGTCTTTAGTTTATTAGCATGTGATCATTGTCAACAGAGCGAATGATGTCTTTAGTTTATTATCATGTGATCATTGTCAACAGAGCGAGTGATGTCTTTGTTTCAATATCAAGTTATCATTGTAGACAAAGCGAGTGATGTCTTTGTTTCAATATTAAGTTATCATTGTAGACAGAGGAGTGATGTCTTTGTTTCAATATTAAGTTATCATTGTAGACAGAGGGAGTGATGTCTTTGTTTTAGTATCAAGTTATCATTGTAGACAGAGGGAGTGATGTCTTTGTTTCCATATCAAGTTATCATTGTAGACAGAGGGAGTGATGTCTTTGTTTCAATATCAAGTTATCATTGTAGACAGAGGGAGTGATGTCTTTAGTTTATTATCATGTGATCATTGTCAACACAGCGAATGATGTCTTTAGTTTATTATCATGTGATCATTGTCAACAGAGCGAGTGATGTCTTTGTTTCAATATCAAGTTATCATTGTAGACAGAGGGAGTGATGTCTTTGTTTCAATATTAAGTTATCATTGTAGACAGAGGGAGTGATGTCTTTGTTTCAGTATCAAGTTATCATTGTAGACAGAGCGAGTGATGTCTTTGTTTCCATATCAAGTTATCATTGTAGACAGAGGGAGTGATGTCTTTGTTTCAGTATCAAGTTATCATTGTAGACAGAGCGAGTGATGTCTTTGTTTCCATATCAAGTTATCATTGTAGACAGAGGGAGTGATGTCTTTGTTTCAGTATTAAGTTATCATTGTAGACAGAGCGAGTGATGTCTTTGTTTCAGTATCAAGTTATCATTGTAGACAGAGCGAGTGATGTCTTTGTTTCCATATCAAGTTATCATTGTAGACAGAGGGAGTGATGTCTTTGTTTCAATATCAAGTTATCATTGTAGACAGAGCGAGTGATGTCTTTGTTTCCATATCAAGTTATCATTGTAGACAGAGGGAGTGATGTCTTTGTTTCAATATCAAGTTATCATTGTAGACAGATGGAGTGATGTCTTTAGTTCATTATCATGTGATCATTGTCAACAGAGCGAGTGATGTCTTTAGTTTATTATCATGTAATCATTGTCAACAGAGCGAGTGATGTCTTTGTTTCAATATCAAGTTATCATTGTAGACAGAGGGAGTGATGTCTTTGTTTCCATATCAAGTTATCATTGTAGACAGAGGGAGTGATGTCTTTGTTTCAATATCAAGTTATCATTGTAGACAGAGCGAGTGATGTCTTTGTTTCCATATCAAGTGATCATTGTAGACAGAGGGAGTGATGTCTTTGTTTCAATATCAAGTTATCATTGTAGACAGAGGGAGTGATATCTTTAGTTCATTATCATGTGATCATTGTCAACAGAGCGAGTGATGTCTTTAGTTTATTATCATGTAATCATTGTCAACAGAGCGAGTGATGTCTTTGTTTCAATATCAAGTTATCATTGTAGACAGAGGGAGTGATGTCTTTGTTTCCATATCAAGTTATCATTGTAGACAGAGGGAGTGATGTCTTTGTTTCAATATCAAGTTATCATTGTAGACAGAGGGAGTGATGTCTTTAGTTTATTATCATGTGATCATTGTCAACAGAGCGAGTGGTGGCTTTTCATTCTTATCATGTGATAATTGTGAACAGAGCGAGTGATGTCTTTAGTTTATTATCATGTGATCATTGTCAACAGAGCGAGTGATGTCTTTAGTTTATTATTATGTGACCATTGTCAACAGAGCGAATGATGTCTTTAGGTTATTATCATGTGATCATTTTCAACAGAGGGAATGATGTCTTTGTTTCAATATCACGTTATCATTGTAAACAGAGGGAGTGGTGTCTTTGTTTCAATATCAAGTTATCATTGTAGACAGAGGGAGTGGTGTCTTTGTTTCAATATCAAGTTATCATTGTAGACAGAGGGAGTGATGTCTTTGTTTCAATATCAAGTTATCATTGTAGACAGAGGGAGTGATGTCTTTGTTTCAATATCACGTTATCATTGTAGTCAGATGGAGTGATGTCTTTGTTTCAATATCCAGCTATCATTGTGGATAGGGAGTGATATTTTGTTGATTACCATGTCATCATAATAAACAACAGTGATGTCTTTAGTTTATTATCATGTAATCATTATTAACAGAGGGAGTGATGTCTTTGTATATCAAATCATCATTTTAGACAAATAGAGAGATGTTTTTAGTTTATTATCATGTGATTATTATTAACAGAAGGAGAGATGTCTTTAGTTTATTATCATGTGATCATTATCAACAGAGGAAGTGCTGTCTTTAGTTTAATATCATGTGAACATTATCAACAGAGGGAGTGCTGTTTTTTTGTTTATTATCAAGTTATCATTATCAACGGATGGAGTGATGTCTCTAGTTTATGGTCATGTGATCATTATCAACAGAGGGAGTAATGTTTTTTTTTAAATTATCAACTTATTATTGCCAATAGAGGGAGTGATGTGTTTGGGTCATTATCAATTTGTTATTGTAGACAGAAGTAATGATGTCTTTAGTTTCTTATCAATTTGCTATTGTCAACAGAGAGAGTGATGTCTTTGTTTCAATATCAAGTTATCGTTCTAGACAGAGGGAGTGATGTCTTTGTATATCAAATTATCATTGTAGACAAATGGTGGGATGTCTTTAGTATATTATCAAGTTATCATTGTCAACTGAGGGAGTGATGTCTTTAGTTTATTATCAAGTTATCATTGTCAACTGAAGTAGTGATGTCTTTGGTTTATTATCAAGTTATTATCGTCGACAAAACGAGTGATGTCTTTGGTTTATTATCAAGTTATTATCGTCGACAAAACGAGTGATGTCTTTGGTTTATTATCAAGTTATCATTGTCAACTGAGGGAGTGATGTCTTTGGTTCATTATCAAGTTATTATCGTCGACAAAACGAGTGATGTATTTGGTTTATTATCA
Source organism: Doris montereyensis (assembly GCA_037039925.1). Classification (NCBI taxonomy): domain Eukaryota; kingdom Metazoa; phylum Mollusca; class Gastropoda; order Nudibranchia; family Dorididae; genus Doris; species Doris montereyensis. Next base: position 73,832 of record JAXRKP010001008.1, read on the forward strand.
AGTTATTATCGTCGACAAAACGAGTGATATCTTTAGTTATTCTCAAGTTATTATCGTCGACAAAGCGAGTGATGTCTTTGGTTTATTATCAAGTTATTATCGTCGACAAAACGAGTGATGTCTTTGGTTTATTATCAAGTTATTATCGTCGACAAAACGAGTGATGTATTTGGTTTATTGTCAAGTTATGATCGTCGACAAAACGAGTGATGTCTTTGGTTATTATCAAGTTATTATCGTCGACAAAGCGTGTGATGTCTTTGGTTTATTATCAAGTTATTATCGTCGACAAAAGGAGTGATGTCTTTGGTTTATTATCAAGCTATTATCGTCGACAAAACGAGTGATGTCTTTGGTTTATTATCAAGTTATTATCGTCGACAAAACGAGTGATGTCTTTGGTTTATTATCAAGTTATTATCGTCGACAAAAAGAGTGATGTCTTTGGTTTGTTGTCAATTTGTTATTGTCAACAGAGCAAGTGATGTCTTTCGTTCATTATCAATTTGTTATTGTCAACAGAGCGAGTGATGTCTTTCGTTCATTATCAATTTGTTATTGTCAACAAAGCGAGTAATGTCTTTCGTTCATTATCAATTTGTTATTGTCAACAAAGCGAGTGATATCTTTGGGTCATTATCAATTTGTTATTTTCAACAGAGAGAATGAGTCTTGGGTTCATTATTAAGCTTTTTTATCGTCAACAGACGGACTATAATTTATTATCAACATATTATTATTGACAGAGGGATTGACATCTTTAGTTCATTATAAAGTTAGCATTGTCAAACGAGGGAGTGATGTGTTTAGTTTGTTATCAAGTTATCATGGTCAACAGAGGACTTCAGAGGATGTCTTTAGTTTATTATCAACTTATCAACAGAGCGAGTGCGGTCTTTGGTTCATTATTAAGTTATCATTGTCAACAGATCAAGTGATCTCTTTGGACCATTATCAAGTAATTATTGTCATCAGCGCGAGTGATGTCTTTGGCTCATTATCAAGTAATCATCGTGAACAGGATAATACCCACTTGTCACAGAAACAGGAGAACTAGGAATTGAATCAACTGTATCTAAAACAGGAGAACTAGACAATACCCACTTGTCACAGAAACAGGAGAACAGGGCCCTACCCACTTGGCACAGAAACAGGAGAGCAGTACGATACCCACTTGTCACAGCAACAGGGAAGCAGGGCAACACCCACTTGTCACAGAAACAGGAGAACAAAACAACATCCACTTGTCACAGAAACAGGAGAACAGAACTACACCCACTTGTCACAGAAACAGGAGAACAGAACAATACCCACTTGTCACAGAAAACAGGAGAACAGGACAATACCCACTTGTCACAGAAACAGGAGAACAGGACAATACACACTTGTCACAGAAACAGGAGAACAGGACACTACCCATTTGTCACAGAAACAGGAGAACAGGAGAATGCCCACTTGTCACAGAAATAGCAGGGCAGAACAATACCCACTTGTCACAGAAACAGGAGAACAGGACAATACACACTTGTCACAGAAACAGGAGAACAGGACACTACCACTTGTCACAGAAACAGGAGAACAGGAGAATGCCCACTTGTCACAGAAATAGGAGGGCAGACCAATACCCACTTGTCACAGAAACAGGAGAACAGGGCAATACACACTTGTCACAGAAACAGGAAAATAGGACAATACCCACTTGTCACAGAAACAGAAGAATAGGACAATACCCACTTGTCACAGAAACAGGAGAATAGGACAATACCCACTTGTCACAGAAACAGGAGAATAGGACAATACCCACTTGTCACAGAAACAGGAGAATAGGACAATACCCACTTGTCACAGAAACAGGAGAACGGAACACTACCCACTTGTCACAGAAAGAGGAGAGCAGGAAATTGCATTAGTTGTATCAGAAGCAGGAGAACAGGACACTACCCACTTGTCACAGAAACAGGAGAATACGCAAATACCCACTTGTCACAGAAACAGGAGAATAGGACAATGCCCACTTGTCACAGAAACAGGAGAATAGGACAATACCCACTTGTCACAGAAACAGGAAAATAGGACAATACCCACTTGTCACAGAAACAGAAGAACTAGGAATTGAATCAACTGTATCTAAAACAGGAGAACTAGACAATACCCACTTGTCACAGAAACAGGAGAACAGGACACTACCCACTTGTCGCAGAATCAGATGAGCAGGAAATTGCATTAGTTGTATCAGAAACAGGAGAACAGGATACTACCCACTTGTCACAGAAACAGGAGAGCAGGGAATTGAATTAGTTGTATCTAAAACAGGAGAACAGGACAATACGCACTTGTCACAGAAACAGGAGAACAGGACACTACCCACTTGTCACAGAAACAGGAGAACAGGACAATACCCACTTTTTCACAGAAACAGGAGAACAGGACAATACCCACTTGTCACAGAAACAGGAGAACAGGACAATACCTACTTGTTATAGAAACAGGAGAACAGGACACTACCCACTTGTCACAGAAACAGGAGAGCAGGGAATTGAACTAGTTGTCACAGAAACAGGAGAACAGGACACTACCCATTTGTCACAGAAACAGGAGAACAGGACATTACCCACTTGTCACAGAAACAGGAGAGGAGGGAATTGAACTAGTTGTCACAGAAACAGGAGAACAGGACACTACCCACTTGTCACAGAAACAGGAGAACAGGACACTACCCACTTGTCACAGAAACAGGAGAACAGGACAATACCCACTTGTCACAGAAACAGGAGAACAGGACACTACCCACTTGTCACAGAAACAGGAGAACAGGACACTACCCACTTGTCACAGAAACAGGAGAACAGGACACTACCCACTTGTCACAGAAACAGGAGAACAGGACAATACCCACTTGTAACAGAAACAGGAGAACAGGACACTACCCACTTGTTACAGAAACAAAAGAGCAGGGAATTGAATTAGTTGTCACAGAAACGGGAGAGCAGGGAATTGAAATAGTTGTATCTAAAACAGGAGAAAAGGACAATACGCACTTGTCACAGAAACAGGAGAACAGGACACTACCCACTTGTCACAGAAACAGGAGAACAGGGAATTGAATCAGTTGTATCTAAAACAGGAGAACAGGACAATACCCACTTGTCACAGAAACAGGAGAACAGGAGACTACCCATTTGTCACAGAATCAGGAGTACAGGACACTATCCATTTGTTACAGAAACAGGAGAACAGGGAATTGAATCAGTTGTATCTAAAACAGGAGAACAGGACAATACCCACCTGTCACAGAAACAGGAGAACAGGACACTACCCACTTGTCACAGAATCAGGAGAACAGGTCAATACCCACTTGTCACAGAAACAGGAGAACAGGACAATACCCACTTGTCACAGAAACAGGAGAATAGGACAATACCCACTTGTCACAGAAACAGGAGAATAGGACAATACCCACTTGTCACAGAAACAGGAGAATAGGAGAATACCCACTTGTCACAGAAACAGGAGAACAGGACAATACCCACTTGTCACAGACACAGGAGAAAAGGACACTACCCACTTTTCACAGAAACAGGAGAACTAGGAATTGAATCAGTTGTATCTAAAACAGGAGAACTAGACAATACCCACTTGTCACAGAAACAGGAGAACAGGACACTACCCACTTGTCACAGAAACAGGAGAGCAAGGAATTGAACTAGTTGTCACAGAAACAGGAGAACAGAGCAATACCCACTTTTCACAGAAATAGGAGAACAGGGCAATACACACTTGTCACAGAAATAGGAGAACAGGACAATACCCTCTTGTCACAGAAACAGAAGAGCAAGGAAGTGAACTAGTTGTCACAGAAACAGGAGAATAGGAGACTACCCACTTGTCACAGAAACAGGAGAGCAAGGAATTGAACTAGTTGTCACAGAAACAGGAGAACAGGACAATACCCACTTGTCAAAGAAACAGGAGAATAGGACACTACCCACTTGTCACAGAAACAGGAGAACAGGACAATGACCACTTGTCACAGAAACAGAAGAACAGGACAATGACCACTTGTCACAGAAACAGGAGAACAGGGCAATACCCACTTTTCACAGAAACAGGAGAACAGGGCAATACCCACTTTTCACAGAAACAGGAGAACAGGGCAATACCCACTTTTCACAGAAACAGAAGAACACGACACTACCTACTTGACACAGAAACAGGAGAACAGAACACTACCTACTTGTCACAGAAACAGGAGAACAGAACACTACCTACTTGTCACAGAAACAGGAGAACAGAGAATTGAATTAGTTGCCTCAGAAGAAGGAGAACAGGACAATACCTATTTGTCACAGAAACAGGAGAGCATGGAATTGAATTAGTTGCCTCAGAAGAAGGACACAGGACAATACCTATTTGTCACAGAAACAGGAGAGCAGGGAATTGAACTAGTTGCCTTAGAAAAAGGAGAACATGCCAATACCCACTTGTCACAGAAACAGGAAGACAAAAGACAAGACACAAACAGGCTACACGACATAGTTGTCTCAGAATTAGGAGGACAAGACAGTACTTGGTTGTGTTGTCTCATAAACAAGAGGACAAGACAATACTTGGTTGGGTTGTCTCATAAACAAGAGGACAAGACAATACTTGGTTGGGTTGTCTCATAAACAAGAGAACTAGACAATACTTGTTTGGCGGGGGGGGGGCACAAGACCAGACTCATTTAGTACAGAAATAGGGAGGGGGCAAGACCAGACTCAGTTATCACAGAAATAGGGGAGGTGGACAAGACAAGACTCAGTTATCACAGAAATAGGCCAGGGAGGGGGACAAGACCAGACTCAGTTATCACAGAAATAGGGGGGGCAAAACCAGACTCAGTTATCACAGAAATAGGCGGGGGGGGGGGGGGACAAGACGAGACTCAGTTATCAAAGAAATAGGGGGGACGGGGAGAGACAAGACAAGACACAGATGTCACAGAAATAGGTGGGGGGACTAGACAAGACACAGTTATCACAGTAAATAAGGCTGGGGGAGGGAAGCAAGACAAGACACAGTTGTCACAGAAATAGGGTTACAAGACAAGACACAGTTGTCACAGAAATAGGGTTACAAGACAAGACACAGTTGTCACAGAAATAGGGTTACAAGACAAGACACAGTTGTCACAGAAATAGGGTTACAAGACAAGACACAGTTGTCACAGAAATAGGGTTACAAGACAAGACAAGACACAGTTGTCACAGAAATAGGGTTACAAGACAAGACAAGACACAGTTGTCACAGAAATAGGGTTACAAGACAAGACACAGTTGTCACAGAAATAGGGTTACAAGACAAGACACAGTTGTCACAGAAATAGGGTTACAAGACAAGACAAGACACAGTTGTCACAGGAATAGGGTTACAAGACAAGACAAGACACAGTTGTCACACGAATAGGGTTACAAGACAAGACACAGTTGTCACAGAAATAGGATTACACAGACAAGACACAGTTGTCACAGAAATAGGGTTACAAGACAAGACACAGTTGTCACAGAAATAGGGTTACAAGACAAGACACAGTTGTCACAGGAATGGGGTTACAAGACAAGACACAGTTGTCACACGAATAATTACAAGACAAGGTTTACACAAACAAGACACAGTTGTCACAGAAATAGGGTTACAAGACAAGACACAGTTGTCACAGAAATAGGGTTACAAGACAAGACACAGTTGTGACATAAATGGGGTTACACGACAAGACACAGCAGAAATAGGGTTACAAGACAAACAAGACACAGTTGTCACAGAAATACGGTTATGAGACAAGACACAGTTGTCAGGAATAGGGTTACAAGACAAGACAAGTTGTCACAGAATAGGGTTACAAGACAAGACACAGTTGGCACAGAAATAGGGTTACAAGACAAGACAAGACACAGTTGTCACAGAAATAGGGTTACAAGACAAGACAAGACACAGTTGTCACAGAAATAGGGTTACAAGACAAGACAAGACACAGTTGTCACAGAAATACGGTTATGAGACAAGACACAGTTGTCACAGGAATAGGATTACAAGACAAGACACAGTTGCCACAGAAATAGGGTACAAGACAAGACACAGTTGTCACAGAAATAGGGTTACAAGACAAGACACAGTTGTCACAGGAATAGGGTTACAAAACAAGACACAGTTGTCACAGAAATAGGTTACAAGACAAGACACAGTTGTCACAGAAATGGGGTTACAAGACAAGACACAGTTGTCACAGGAATAGGGTTACAAGACAAGACAAGACATAGTTGTGACATAAATGGGGTTACACGACAAGACACAGTTGTGACATAAATGGGGTTACACGACAAGACACAGTTGTCACAGAAATAAGGTTACAAGACAAGACAAGACACAGTTGTCACAGAAATACGGTTATGAGACAAGACACAGTTGTCAGAGAAATAGGTTACAAGACAAAACACAGTTGTCACAGAAATAGGGTTACAAGACAAGACAAGACACAGTTGTCACAGAAATAGGGTTACAAGACAAGACAAGACACAGTTGTCACAGAAATAGGGTTACAAGACAAGACAAGACACAGTTGTCACAGAAATAGGGTTACAAGACAAGACAAGACACAGTTGTCACAGAAATAGGGTTACAAGACAAGACAAGACACAGTTGTCACAGAAATAGGGTTACAAGACAAGATATAGTTGTCTCAGAAATAGGGTTACAAGACAAGACACAGTTGTCACAGAAATAGGGTTACAAGACAAGACACAGTTGTCACAGAAATAGGGTTACAAGACAAGACAAGACACAGTTGTCACAGAAATAGGGTTACAAGACAAGATATAGTTGTCACAGGAATAGGGTTACAAGACAAGCCACAGTTGTCACAGTAATAGGGTTACAAGACAAGACACAGTTATCACAGAAATAGGGTTACAAGACAAGACAAAACACAGTTGTCACAGAAATAGGGTTACAAGACAAGACACAGTTGTCACAGAAATAGGGTTACAAGACAAGACAAGACACAGTTGTCACAGGAATAGGGTTACAAGACAAGACAAGACACAGTTGTCACAGAAATAGGGTTACAAGACAAGACACAGTTGTCACAGAAATAGAGTGAGAAGACAAAACACAGTTGTCACAGGAATAGGGTTACAAGACAAGACACAGTTGTCACAGGAATAGGGTTAAAAGACATGACAAGACACAGTTATCACAGAAATAGAGTTAGAAGACAAAACACAGTTTTCACAGAAATAGGGTTAGAAGACAAGACACAGTTGTCACAGAAATAGGGTTACAAGACAAGACACAGTTATCACAGAAATAGAGTTAGAAGACAAAACACAGTTGTCACAGGAATAGGGCTACAAGACAAGCCAAAATACAGTTGTCACAAAAAATAGGGTTATGAGACAAGATACAGTTGTCACAGAAATAGGGTTACAAGACAAGACAAAATACAGTTGTCCCAGAAATAGGGTTACAATACAAGACAAAACACAGTTATCACAGAAATAGGGTTATGAGACAAGATACAGTTGTCACAGAAATAGGGTTACAAGACAAGACACAGTTGTCACAGAAATAGGGTTACAATACAAGACAAGACATAGTTGTCACAGAAATAGGATTACAAGACAAGACACAGTTGTCACAGAAATAGGGGTTACAATACAAGACAAGACACAGTTGTCACAGAAATAGGGTTACAATACAAGACAAGACACAGTTGTCACAGAAATAGGGTTACAAGACAAGACACAGTTGTCACAGAAATAGGGTTACACGATAAGACAAGACACAGTTGTCACAGAAAGAGGGTTACAAGACAAGACACAGTTGTCACAGAAATAGGGTTACAAGACAAGACACAGTTGTCACAGAAATAGGGTTACAAGACAAGACACAGTTGTCACAGAAATAGGGTTACAAGACAAGACAAGACACAGTTGTCACAGGAATAGGGTTACAAGACAAAACAAAATACAGTTGTCACAGGAATAGGGTTACAAGACAAAACACAGTTGTCACAGGAATAGGGTTACAAGACAAGACAAGACACAGTTGTCACAGGAATAGGGTTACAAGACAAGACACAGTTGTCACAGAAATAGGGTTACAAGACAAGACAAGACACAGTTGTCACAGGAATAGGGTTACAAAACAAGACACAGTTGTCACAGAAATAGGGTTACAAGACAAGACACAGTTGTCACAGAAATAGGGTTACAAGACAAGACACAGTTGTCACAGAAATAGGGTTACAAGACAAGACACAGTTGTCTCACAGGAATAGGGTTACAAGGCAAGACACAGTTGTCACAGGAATAGGGTTACAAGACAAGACACAGTTGTCACAGAAATAGGGTTACAAGACAAGACACAGTTGTCTCACAGGAATAGGGTTACAAGGCAAGACACAGTTGTCACAGGAATAGGGTTACAAGACAAGACACAGTTGTCACAGGAATAGGGTTACAAGACAAGACACAGTTGTCACAGAAATAGGGTTACAAGACAAGACACAGTTGTCACAGGAATAGGGTTACAAGACAAGACACAGTTGTCACAGGAATAGGGTTACAAGACAAGACACAGTTGTGACAGGAATAGGGTTACAAGACAAGACACAGCTGTCACAGAAATAGGGTTACAATACAAGACACAGTTGTCACAGGAATTGGGTTACAAGACAAGACAAGACACAGTTGTCACAGAAATAGGGTTACAAGACAAGACACAGTTGTCACAGAAATAGGGTTACAAGACAAAACACAGTTGTCACAGAAATAGGGTTACAAGACAAGACACAGTTGTCACAGAAATAGGGTTACAAGACAAAACACAGTTGTCACAGAAACAGGGTTACAAGACAAGACACAGTTGTCACAGAAATAGGGTTACAAGACAAGGCACAGTTGTCACAGAAATAGGGTTACAAGACAAGACAAGACACAGTTGTCACATGAATAGGGTTACAAGACAAAACAAAATACAGTTGTCACAGAAATAGGGTTACAAGACAAGACACAGTTGTCACAGAGATAGGGTTACAAGACAAGACAAGATACAGTTGTCATAGAAATAGGGTTACAAGACAAGATATAGTTGTCACAGAAATAGGGTTACAAGAAAAGATATAGTTGTCATAAAAATAGTGTTACAAGACAAGATATAGTTGTCACAGAAAAAGGGCTGCAAAGACAAGACATATTTGTCACAAAGATAGAGTTGTCACAGAAATAAGGTTACAAGACAGGACACAGTTGTCAAAGAAATAGGGTTACAAGACAAAGACAAGACCATTTTGTCACAGAAATAGGGTTACAAGGCAAGATAGAGTTGTCACAGAAATAGGGTTACAAGACAAGACAAGACCAATTTGTCACAGAAATAGGGTTACAAGACAAAACACAGTTGTCACAGAAATAGGGTTACAAGACAAGATATAGTTGTCATAGAAATAGGGTTACACGACAAGACACAGTTGTCAGAAATAGGGTTACAAGACAAGATATAGTTGTCACAGAAATAGGGTTACAAGACAAGATATAGTTGTCACAGAAATAGGGTTACAAGACAAGATATAGTTGTCACAGAAATAGGGTTACAAGACAAGATATAGTTGTCACAGAAATAGGGTTACAAGACAAGATATAGTTGTCACAGAAATAGGGTTACAAGACAAGACACAGTTGTCACAGAACTAGGGTTACAAGACAAGATAGAGTTGTCACAGAAGCAGGGTTACCAGACAAGATAGAGTTGTCACAGAAGCAGGGTTACCAGACAATATAGAGTTGTCACAGAAGCAGGGTTACCAGACAAGACACAGTTGTCACAGAAGCAGGGTTACCAGACAAGATACAGTTGTCACAGAAGCAGGGTTACAAGACAAGATATAGTTGTCACAGAAATGGGGTTACAAGACAAGATATAGTTGTCACAGAAGCAGGGTTACCAGACAAGACACAGTTGTCACGGAAATAGGGTTACAAGACAAGATAGAGTTGTCACAGAAGGAGGGTTACCAGACAAGATAGAGTTGTCACAGAAGCAGGGTTACCAGACAAGATAGAGTTGTCACAGAAGCAGGGTTACCAGACAAGATAGAGTTGTCACAGAAGCAGGGTTACCAGACAAGAAAGAGTTGTCACAGAAGCAGGGTTACCAGACAAGATAGAGTTGTCACAGAAGCAGGGTTACCAGACACGATAGAGTTGTCACAGAAGCAGGGTTACCAGACAAGACACAGTTGTCACAGAAGCAGGGTTACCAGACAAGACACAGTTGTCACGGAAATAGGGTTACAAGACAAGATAGAGTTGTCACAGAAGCAGGGTTACCAGACAAGATAGAGTTGTCACAGAAGCAGGGTTACCAGACAAGATAGAGTTGTCACAGAAGCAGGGTTACCAGACAAGATAGAGTTGTCACAGAAGCAGGGTTACCAGACAAGATAGAGTTGTCACAGAAGCAGGGTTACCAGACAAGATAGAGTTGTCACAGAAGCAGGGTTACCAGACAAGACACAGTTGTCACAGAAATAGGGTTACAAAACAAGACACAGTTGTCACGGAAATAGGGTTACAAGATAAGACAAAGTTGTCACAGAAACAGGGTTGCAAGACAAGACGAAGTTGTCACATTAATAGGGTTACAAGGCAAGACAAGACACATTTGTCACAGAAATAAGGTTACAAGTCAATATACAGTTGTCACAGAAATAGGGCTATAAGACAAGACACAGTAGTCACAGAAATGAAGTTAGAAGACAAGACACAGTTGACACAGAAATAGAAGAAGAAGAAGAAGAAGAAGAAGAAGAAGAAGAAGAAGAAGAAGAAGAAGAAGAAGAAGAAGAAGAAGAAGAAGAAGAAGAAGAAGAAGAAGAAGAAGAAGAAGAAGAAGAAGAAGAAGAAGAAGAAGAAGAAGAAGAAGAAGAAGAAGAAGAAGAAGAAGAAGAAGAAGAAGAAGAAGAAGAAGAAGAAGAAAAGAAGAAGAAGAAGAAGAAGAAGAAGAAGAAGAAGAAGAAGAAGAAGAAGAAGAAAAGAAGAAGAAGAAGAAGAAGAAGAAGGAAGAAGAAGAAGAAGGGAAGGGGAGAGGGGAAGGGAAGGAAGGGGAAGGGGAAGGGGGAAGGGGGAAGGGAAGGGGAAGGGAAGGAAGGGGAAGAAAGGGAAGGGAAGGGGGAAGGGAAGGAAGGAAGGGAAGGGGGAAGGGAAGGGGAAGGGAAGGGAAGGGGAAGGGGAAGGGGAAGGGGAAAGGGGAAGGGGAAGGGAAGGGGAAGGGGAAGGGAAGGGGAAGGGGATAGGGAAAGGGAAGGGAAGGGAAGGAAGTGAAGGGAAAGGGAAGGAAGAGGGAAGAGGAAGGAAGAAAGGGAAGAGGAAGAGAAGAGGAAGAGGAAGAAGGAAGAGGAAGAAGAAGAAGAAGAAGAAGAAGAAGAAGAAGAAGAAGAAGAAGAAGAAGAAGAAGAAGAAGAAGAAGAAGAAGAAGAAGAAGAAGAAGAAGAAGAAGAAAGAAGAAGAAGAAGAAGAAGAAGAAGAAGAAGAAAAAGAAGAAGAAGAAGAAGAAGAAGAAGAAGAAGAAGAAGAAGAAGAAGAAGAAGAAGAAGAAGAAGAAGAAGAAGAAGAAGAAGAAGAAGAAGAAGAAGAAGAAGAAGAAGAAGAAGAAGAAGAAGAAGAAGAAGAATTGGCTTTAGAATTGTTCGGGGGTTTTTTGCGGTCTTTTTCTTATTTTTGTTTTGCTTTGTTTTGTTTTGTGAGGTTTTTCTTTTGCCGCCTAGATTTTGTCGGCATATTTTGTGTATTGCTCATGTTTTGCTGGTTGTTTGTCAAACTCCCGTCTGAATTTCTCTTTATAATTGTTTTCGGTTGGGGGTGGTGGTGGGGGTGGGGGATATCCTGTTTTTCCTCTAGCAAACTGGAATTCTAATAATATTTTGTTATGACATATTTTGTTTCTGATATATGATTTACACTTTCCATCTTTTCAACTACAGACATTGGCTAATGAAAGCAGAAAGAAACAACCAAGCTAATAAAGGAAAACACATTTAAATATGAATTCAAATAGATCTAGACCTAGATCTACCTCATCAACCTGTCATGGCGGCAAAATATCACAATGGAGAAACAAAAGTGACTAAATACATAATTGCACTTTAAAGGGGAGAAAAAAATGAGAAACGAAAATGATGTTTTCAACTCACGTGGCTATGACAGGAGGTGTGGTGATGCTCAGTTCCGGATGAGAGAAACCATCAAAGTCTATGACGGCTACGGCCACGCGGTGCGACAGGAAGGTGAAAACACCAAAACACAAACAACCTGTCTCTTGTGGATTTACCTGGAACTGTCAAGAAAGTTTCATTGCCTCCACGCGCTGAAGACTTACCGTCGTGTGTATGTCTCGATTGTAATCGATTTGGACACCACGGAGTGTTACAGGTGTGGAACGAAATGTATTTAGAGACTAGACACTGGACCTTGATGCCAAACATAGGCTATATCTAAGTATTGATCCATACACAACATTTGTCAGCTCCTAAACTGTTTCTTCTAAATGTATCACCCTATAGGAGAAGTTGTGTCATCACACACACAAACACACATACACACACACACATGCATAATACACATACCCACATATACGACTGTCGCCTAGATTATGTGCTTTGTCGGCTTGGAAATAATATAATCGTCAAACGTGGTCTCTACCAGCCACAGACCTCACGTCGACATACACATTAACACATACACTGCGCCATCTTTTCACAAACATACACAGGCACTGGCACTCATTGATGTATATATATAAATATATATATATATTCTAATATATATATACATGTATATACATTTTATTCTGGTCTATTCTATCATATTATACTATATCATAATAATATCATATTATACTATATCATGTCATATCAAATCATATCATAATATTACATTATACTATGATATATTATATTATAGTATATTATATTACACTATATAATATTAAATTATATTATATCATAGTATATTATATTATATTAGATTAGATTAGATTAGATTATAGTATATTATATACATTATATTATAATACATCATTTTATATTATATTATATTAATATTATTTTATGTTATATTAAATTATATTATATTATATTATATTATATTATATTATATTATATTATATTATATTATATGATATAATATTATATTATATTATATTATAATTGTTTATATTATATCATAGCATATATTATATTATATCATATTATATTATATTATATTATATCATATATTATATGTTATTATATTATATCATATTATATCATATTGTATTATATTATATTATATTATATTATATTATTTTATATTATATTATATTATATTATATTATATCATATCGTATCATATCATATCATAGCATTATATCATATATATGTGAATAAAACAAATTTCATGAAAGAACCAATAAAGATTATCGTATCTTATTTATTATCTTATTATATCATTCGACACGCACACCGGCAATGAAATAGAAATTAGCAATGACGCTGTGAACACATTCACCGACTCAAATATGATGTCGTAGCAAGACACACGTGTGCACTTCAAAGCCAGCGGTGGTGCACACCGAGCATGTCCTACAGCCAGACTTG
>JAXRKP010001008.1:92500-175000 GCA_037039925.1 Doris montereyensis
CTCGGTAGAAATCAAACTGCACCCAATATATATTATTCCTTCACGGAAGGAATCAAACTGCACCCAATATGTATATTTTATTCACGGGAAGGAATCAAACTGCACCCAATATTTATATTTTATTCACGGGAAGAAATCAAACGGCACCCGATATATATTATTCCTTCACGGGAAGGAATCAAACTGCACCGAATATTTATATTTTTCTTCACGGGAAGGAATCAAACTGTACCCAATATTTATATTTTTTCACGGGAAGAAATCAAACTGCACCCAATATATATTATTCATTCACGGGAAGGAATCAAACTGCACCCAATATTTATATTTTATTCACGGGAAGGAATCAAACTGCACCCAATATTTATATTTTCTTCACGGGAAGGAATCAAACTGCACCCAATATTTATATTTTCTTCACAGGAAGGAATCAAACTGCACCCAATATTTATATTTTCTTCACAGGAAGGAATTAAACTGCACCCAATATTTATATTTTATTCACGGGAAGGAATCAAACTGCAGCCAATATTTATATTTTTTTCACAGGAAGGAATCAAACTGCACCCAATATTTATATTTTCAAATTTTAGACACGAACTGGCGTATATCACGTGGTCCACACAAAAAAAATCTGAAAACCTGGAGGCTTATCAAACTCATATTCAATAGTTTCCATTGTCCTTTGACTACTCATTGGAATAATCATATTTCTATCCTATATGTCAATGTGAACGGCATTGATCAAACGGGTCAAAGGTTACAAGACAAAATGTGTGTGTGTGTGTGTGTGTGTGTGTGTGCGTGTGTGTGTGTGTGTGTGCGTGTGTGTGTGTGTGTGTGTGTGTGTGTGAAGAGCACACGCCGGATACTCACATTCTAATATATAACCAAGTCTCAGGCGATATCGATGGAAAGGTTGCCGGGTAATGATCGGTGCTCAATTGTCGTTCTGTTATACTACCCGTTACGTTTGAATCGTGAATGTTTATTTACGATTCTGCACTCAATTCACTTGTATGAAATGTGCTCCTAAGTGTCGTCTGCTAGATTTAGTGGTATATCAAAAAGTCAATCTGTCACCACAACCATTGAATGTTTTAGAATGTGAGTATCCGGCATGTGCTCTTCATTCGAAGAAGTTTGACATTATAAACCAAAACTAGATCTAGGTCTAGGTGGGGATTTACCTCTAATAACAACCAATACTGTTCATATGAGTTACCTAGATTTACATATTTTCCTATAAAAGATACTAATTGTTTACTCCAATAAAATATAAATCTAGTGTAGGTCATCGAATTAGAGTTAAAGAAAGAAAAATTATAAAATAGCAACAAGAAAGCTGTACAACAAAAGAAAGCAGAAATAGATTGAAAATTCGAAAAAAGTATTGATCCAGGCAGTGGACAGGTAAGCACCTGTACGGGGATTAGGCGATCTCGCCCTCCGTGAGTATCCTGCTGCCTTGCAGGCGGGTCTTGGATAACCAAAGGCTAAGGGAGTTAACCCTGACAGAAAATAACAAGGCCCGGTAGGGAGTCTCAAGGTGGCAGCCCCACCATCTACGTAGTGTACAGTGGGCCAATCACCATCCCCTACCATCTACCTAGGTACAGTGGGCCAATCACCATCCCTACCATCTACCTAGGGTACAGTGGGCCAATCACCATCCCTACCATCTACCTAGGGTACAGTGGGCCAATCACCAGCCCTACCATCTACCTAGGTACAGTGGGCCAATCACCAGCCCTACCATCTACCTAGGGTACAGTGGGCCAATCACCAGCCCTACCATCTACCTAGGGTACAGTGGGCCAATCACCAGCCCTACCATCTACCTAGGGTACAGTGGGCCAATCACCAGCCCTACCATCTACCTAGGTACAGTGGGCCAATCACCAGCCCTACCATCTACCTAGGGTACAGTGGGCCAATCACCAGCCCTACCATCTACCTAGGGTACAGTGGGCCAATCACCAGCCCTACCATCTACCTAGGGTACAGTGGGCCAATCACCAGCCCTACCATCTACCTAGGGTACAGTGGGCCAATCACCAGCCCTACCATCTACCTAGGGTACAGTGGGCCAATCACCAGCCCTACCATCTACCTAGGGTACAGTGGGCCAATCACCAGCCCTACCATCTACCTAGGGTACAGTGGGCCAATCACCATCCTTACCATCTACCTAGGGTACAGTGGGCCAATCACCTGCCCTACCATCTACCTAGGGTACAGTGGGCCAATCACCTGCCCTACCATCTACCTAGGGTACAGTGGGCCAATCACCAGCCCTACCATCTACCTAGGGTACAGTGGGCCAATCACCTGCTTATCCAAAACCAAACTGATTAAAAAGAAGTGCAAATGATGATATACCCGGCTTGAACTTTCGAAGACGACTCTGGAAAAGAACATGGACTATGATTTTGGAACATGGAATATTAGGGCAATAAATGGAAAAGAAAATTAGCTGAAGAAATGGATAATTTCAAAGTAGACATTTTGGCCATTACAGAAAAACAGAAAAAAGGACAAGGAATAGAAACTGAAGGACCAAATCATACTTTAATATTCCCAGGAGTAGATGTTAAAGAGAGAGAGAGAGCAGATCAGGAGTGGGTCTTCTAATGCATAAAGGGCAGGTAAAGCTACTAGAAAGTTGGAAATGTATAAGCCCACGGCTATTAGAGGTAAATATTAAACCAAAAGGAAGAAATTATTAATAGCTTATGGACAAAACAAAGGCGTCAACAAAGAAGAAAAAAATATCTTCGAAAATGATTTACAAATAGCTGCAGAGAATCTTACACCCAAACAGGAATTAATGGTTTTAGGAGATTTAAACGCTAGAGTAGGCAACAATGCAGAAACAACAGCAGAGTAATTTCAATTTCAATTTCAATTTCAATTTCAATCATCTTTATTGATCCTTTAAGAAAAGGAAATTATACTTCTGTTATCACAATTTCCGTTTGAAAACTAAAAGAATACATCAATACACTCAAATTTAAAAACAAATTAACTTTATTAAGATTTTTAGATTTTAGGAGAAGTATACATAAATTCTTTACGAAAAAACAAGTAATGAAGGAGAGACAACAACTTCTCCAAATGGAGAGAGACTAACAGATTTTTGCTTAAAGAATGTCATGAAAATAGCAAACACCTTTTACCTCATAACAATATCCACAAATATACAAGAGTAAATGGAGACAAATGTGAAAAGTCAATGATAGATTACATCATAGTTAGCAGCTCTTTTTTTACACAGTACATTGAATGCAAGAGTAAACAGAGGAGCAGAAATATTTAGTGATCATCACTTAGTGATTGCCAAAATGAGATTACTGACTCAGGAAACAAACAGAAAAGGAAAGAGAAGAAAACTACTAAACTCAAAATAGAGGAACTAAATAAACCAGTAGTAAAACAAGTATACCAATCTAGGATAAAAAGATTTATGAGTGAAAGACAGATGGATCTGAATGATAGCACAATAGAAGAAAAGGGGCAGATGTATAAAGAAACACTCCTCAGTTGTACTGAAGAGGAAACAAATTAAAGAAGATAGGAAAAGAATAGCATAGTGGAATGAGAATGTCAAGACTAACATCAAAGAAAAGAAAGATGCCTGGAAGAAATACCTGCAAACAAAGAGACCAGAGGATAGGATAGATTACGTGAATAAAAGAACTATCGCCAAAGTGGAAGTTAGGAAAGCAAAACAGGAACAATGGGAAGAGTTTGGACAAAGACTTCGAGAAAGCTATCAAGGAAATCAAAAAGCTGTTCTGGGGGGGGGCAATGAAGAGCATGAGAAAGACCAAAGCATGCCCAATACGACAAATTCAACAACAAAAAAGGAGAAATAATGAAAGAAGACAGCGAAATCATGGAAACATGGAGAAAGCATTTTCACCAATTACATAATCCCTCCAGAACATATGAAACAAGGAGTAAAGATCAATTAGTAACATTAACAAGTAATCCAGAGGCGACAGCTGAAGATGTAAATATATCAATGGAAGAACTCCATACAGCTATAGGAAAAGTTAAATTTGGAAAAGCCCCAGGAGCAGATCAAATTTATCCAGAAATGATTAAAAACGAAGGGAGACAGACAGGCAGACAAACTATACCAACACGCACAACCCTACAATCAAACACATACACAGCATATACCAACACGCACAACCCTTTAACCAGATACATACTTTGCCAAATACCAAAATACACAACCCTATAACTAGAAACATACGTTGTCATTTAACAACACACACAACATTATAACCAGAAACATACATTGCCATTAAACAACACACACAAGTCTATAACTAGAAACAAACGTTGTCATTTAACAAAACACACAACTTTATAACCAGAAACAGACGTTGCCATCAACACATACAACCCTATAACCAAAAATATACACTGTCACGTATCACCACACACACCCCTATAACCAACACATACACTGTCACATACAACACACACAACCCTATAACCAACACATACATGTTACATACCAACAAACACAACCCTATAATCAGAAAGATACGTTGTCATATATCAACCCACACAACCCTATAACCATACATATACACTACCATATAACAACACACAACTGTATAACCAGACACAAACACTGTCATATATCAAATCTCACAACTTAATTAAACAAACACATACACTGTCATATATCAAATCTCACAACCTACATAACCAGACACATACACTGTCATATACACAAATCTCATAACAAATATAACCAGACACATACACTGTAATATATCAAATCTCACAACCTATATAACCAACACATACACTGTCACATATCAACACACACAACCCTATAACCAACACATACATTGTTACATACCAACACACACAACCCTGTAATCAAACCTGTAATCAGAAACATACGCTGCCATATATCAACACACACAACTCTATAACCATACAAATACACTACCATATAAAAACACACAACTGTATAACCAGACACATACATTCCTATATAACAACACACACAACCACGCAACCAGACACATACACTGTGATATATCAAATCTCACAACCTATATAATCAGACACATACATTGTCATATATCAAATCTCACAACCTATATAACCAGACACATACACTGTCATATATCAAATCTCAAAACCTATATAATCAGACACATACATTGTCATATATCAAATTTCACAACCTATATAATCAGACACATACATTGTCATATATCAAATCTCACAACCTATATAATCAGACACATACATTGTCATATATCAAATCCCACAACCTATATAATCAGACACATACATTGTCATATATCAAATCTCACGACCTATATAATCAGACACATACGTTGTCATATATCAAATCTCACAACCTATATAATCAGACACATACATTGTCATATATCAAATCTCACGACCTATATAATCAGACACATACACTGTCATATATCAAATCTCACGACCTATATAATCAGACACATACATTGTCATATATCAAATCTCACGACCTATATAATCAGACACATACATTGTCATATATCAAATCTCACAACCTATATAATTAGACACATACGTTGTCATATATCAAATCTCACAACCTATATAATCAGACACATACATTGTCATATATCAAATCTCAACCTATATAATCAGACACATACGTTGTCATATATCAAATCTCACGACCTATATAACCAGACACATACACTGTCATATATCAAATCTCACAACCTATATAACCAGACACAGACACTGTCATATATCAAATCTCACAACTTAATTAACAAAACACATACAATGTCATATATCAAATCTCACAACCTACATAAAAGGACACATACGCTGTCATATATCAAACCTCACAATATATATAACCAGACATATACACTGTCATATATCAAATCTCACAACGAATATAACCAGACACATACACTGTCATATATCAAATCTCATAACCTATATAACCAACCCATACACTGTCACATATCAACACACGAAACCCTATAACCAACACATACATTGTTACATACCAACACACACAACCCTATAATCAGAAACATACGCTCCCATATATCAACACACACAAATCTATAACCATACAAATACACTACCATATAAAACCACTCAACTGTATAACCAGACACATACATTCCTATATATAACAACACACAACCACGCAACCAGACACATACACTGTCATATATCAAATCTCAAAACCTATATAACCAGACACAAACACTGTCATATATCAAATCTCACAACCTATATAACAAGACACAAACACTGTCATATATCAAATCTCATAACCTATATAATCAGACACATACACTGTCATATATCAAATCTCACAACCTGTACAACTAGACATATACATTGTCATATATCAAATCTCACAACCTATCTAACCAGACACATACATTGTCATATATCAAATCTCAGAACTTATATAACCAGACACATACACTGTCATATATCGAATCTTATATAACAAAACACAAACACTATCATATATCAAAACTCAAAATCTATATAACAAGACACATGCACAGTCATATATCAAATCTCACAACCTATATAACCAAACACATATACTGCCATATATCAAATCTAACAACCTATATAACCAGACACGTACACTGTAATATATCAAATCTAACAACATATATAACCAGACATATACACTGTGATATATCAAAACTCACAAACAATATAACGAGACACATACATTGTCGTATATCAAATCTCACAACCTATATAACCAACACATACACAGTCATATATCAAATCTCACAACCTATATAACCAGACACATACACTGTCATATATCAAATCTCACAACCTATATAACCAGACACATACACTGTCATATATCAAATCTCAAAACCTATATAACCAGACGCATACATTGTCATATATCAAATCTAACAACATATATAAACAGACATATACACTGTCATATATCAAATCTAACAACATATATAACCAGACATATAAACTATCATATATCAAATATCACAGCCTATATAACCAGGCACAAACACTGTCATATAACGAATCTCACAACCTATATAACCAGACACATACACTGTCATATATCAAATCTCACAACCAATATAACCAGACACATACACTGTCATATAACAAATCTCACAACCTATGTAACCAGACACATACACTGTCATATATCAAATCTCACAACTTATATAACCAGACACATAGACTGTCATATATCAAATCTCACAAACTGTACAACCAAACACATACACTGTCATATAACAGCACATAAAAACCTATAACCAAACACATACACTGTCATATAACAGCTCACACAAACATATAACCAAACATATACACTGGTATATACCAACACACAAACCTATAACTAAACACATACACTGTCATATGACAGCACACAAATCTATAACCAAACACATACACTGTCATATAACAGAACACACAAACCTATAACCAAAACACATACACTGTTATATAACAGCACACACAAACCTATAACCAAACACATACACTGTCATATGACAGCACACACAAACCTATAACCAAACACATACACTGTCATATGACAGCACACACACAAACCTATAACTAAACACATACACTGTCATATGACAGCACACAAACCTATAACCAAACACATACACTGTCATTTGACAGCACACACAAACCTATAACCAAACACATACACTGTCATATGACAGCATACACAAACCTATAACTAAACACATACACTGTCATATGACAGCACACACAAACCTATAACCAAACACATACACTGTCATATGACAGCACACACAAACCTATAACTAAACACATACACTGTCATATAACAGCACACACACACCTATAACTAAACACATACACTGTCATATAGCACACACAGACCTATAACTAAACACATACACTGTCATATAACAGCACACACAAACCTATAACTAAACACATACACTGTCATATAACAGCACACACAAACCTATAACCAAACACATACACTGTCATATAACAGCACACAAACCTATAACCAAACACATACACTGTCATATGACAGCACACACAAACCTATAACCAAACACATACACTGTCATATGACAGCACACACAAACCTATAACTAAACACATACACTGGTATATACCAACACATAAACCTATAACTAAACACATACACTGCCATATACCAACACACACAACCCTATAACCAAACAGAAACATTGTCATATGACAGCACACAGAAACCTATAACCAAACACATACACTATCATATAATAGCACACACAGACCTATAACGAAACACATACATTGTCATTAACAAACATACACTGCCCTATAACCAGACACGTACATTGCCATATAACAGCACAAACAACGCTATAATCAGACACATACACTGTTTATTACCAACAGACTAAACCCTATAACCGGACACCTACACTGCCATATACCAACACCCACAACTCTTTAACAAACAACATACACTGCCATATACCAATACACACACAACGCTTTAACAAACAACATACACAGCCATATACCAATACACACACAACGCTTTAACAAACAACATACACTGCTATATACCAATACACACACAACCACATACACTGCCATATAACAACACACGCTACCTTTAACCAGATACATACACTGCCATCACACACAACCATATAACCAACACAAACAATGTCACATATCAACATACACAACCCATTAACAAGATACATTTACTACCATGTGTCAACACGCATAATCCTATAACCAGACAGATACACTGTCATATAACAACACACACATCTTTATAACCAATCACATACAGTTTTATTTACCAGCACACACCCCTATAACCATACACATACTCTGTCACATATCAACACACACAACCCTACAACCAGATACATACAGTGACATATATATATATACACATACAACCCTTTAACCAGATACATACACTATTATTTACGAGCACAGCACACACAATCCTATAACCAGACACATACACTGTCACATATCAACACACACAATCATATAACCAGACACATACACTGTCACATATCAACAGACACAATCCTATAACCAGACACATACACTGTCACATATCAACACACACAACTCCATAACCAGACAGATATACTGTCACATATAAACACACACAATCCTATAACCAGACACATACACTGTCACGTATCAACACACACAACCCGATAACCTGACAGATACACTGTCACATATCAACACACACAATCCTATAACCAGATATATACACTGTCACATATCAACACACACAATCCTATAACCAGAGACATACACTGTCACATATCAACACATACAATCCTATAACCAGACACATACACTGTCGCATATCAACACACACAACCCCATAACCAGACAGATACACTGTCACATATCAACACACGCAATCCTATAACCAGTCACATACACTATCACATATCAACACACACAATCCTATAACCAGACACATACACTGTCACATATCAACACACACAATCCTATAACCAGACACATACACTGTCACATATCAACACACACAACCCCATAACCAGACAGATACACTGTCACATATCAACACACACAATCCTATAACCAGACACATACACTGCTATATACCAATACACATAAAACCCTATAACCAAACACATATAATGCAATATACCAATACACACACAACACTATAACCAGACACATACACTGCAATATACCAATACACTTAAAACTCTATAACCAAACACATACACTGCAATATACCAATACACATAAAACGCTACAACCAAACACATACACTGCTATATACCAATACACATAAAACCCTATAACCAGACACATACACTGCAATATACCAATACACATAAAACCCTATAACCAAACACATACACTGCAATATACAAATACACATAAAACCCTATAACCAGACACATACACTGCAATATACCAATACACACACAACCCTATAACCAGACTCATAAACTGTCGCATATCAACACACTTAATCCTTTAACCAGGTACATACAACGCCATATATCAACACACACAACCCTTTAGCCAAATACATACATCGCCACACACCAAAATACACACAAACCTATAACCAAACACATACAATGCAATATACCAATATACACAACCCTATAACCAAACACATACAATGCAATATATCAATATACACAACCCTATAACCAGACACATACACTACAATATACCAATATACACAACCCTATAACCAGACACATACAATGCAATATACCAATATACACAAACCTATAACCAAACACATACAATGCAATATACCAATATACACAAACCTATAACCAAACACATACAATGCAATATACCAATATACACAACCCTATAACCAGACACATACACTACAATATACCAATAGACACATAACCCTATAACCAGACACATACACTACAATATACCAATAGACACACAATCCTATAACCAGACACATACACTACAATATACCAATAGACACACAATCCTATAACCAGACACATACACTACAATATACCAATAGACACACAATCCTATAACCAGACACATACACTGCAATATACCAATAGACACACAATCGTATAACCAGACACATACCCTGCAATATACCAATACACATACAACCCTATAACCAGACACATACACTACAATATACCAATAGACACACAATCCTATAACCAGACACATACACTACAATATACCAATAGACAAACAATCCTGTAATCAGACACATACCCTGCAATATACCAATACACATACAACCCTATAACCAGACACATACGCTACAATATACCAATAGACACACAATCCTATAACCAGACACATACACTACAATATACCAATAGACACACAATCCTATAACCAGACACATACCCTGCATTATACCAATACACACACAACCCTATAACCAGACACATACACTACAATATACCAATAGACACACAATCCTATAACCAGACACATACCCTGCAATATATCAATAGACATATAATCCTATAACCAGACACATACGCTACAATATACCAATAGACACACAATCCTATAACCAGACACATACCCTGCATTATACCAATACACACACAACCCTATAACCAGACACATACACTACAATATACCAATAAACACAATCCTATAACCAGACACATACACTGCAATATACCAATAGACACACAATCGTATAACCAGACACATACCCTGCAATATACCAATACACATACAACCCTATAACCAGACACATACACTACAATATACCAATAGACACACAATCCTATAACCAGACACATACACTACAATATACCAATAGACAAACAATCCTGTAATCAGACACATACCCTGCAATATACCAATACACATACAACCCTATAACCAGACACATACACTGCTATATACCAATAGACACACAATCCTATAACCAGACACATACACTACAATATACCAATAGACACACAATCCTATAACCAGGCACATACACTACAATATACCAATAGACACACAATCTTTTAACCAGACACATATCCTGCAATATACCAATACACATACAACCCTATAACCAGACACATACACTCCAATATACCAATAGACACACAATCCTATAACCAGACACATACCCTGCAATATATCAATAGACATATAATCCTATAACCAGACACATACGCTACAATATACCAATAGACACACAATCCTATAACCAGACACATACACTACAATATACCAATAGACACACCATCTTTTAACCAGACACATATCCTGCAATATACCAATACACATACAACCCTATAACCAGACACATACACTACAATATACCAATAAACACACAATCTTATAACCAGACACATACCCTGCAATATACCAATACACATACAACCCTATAACCAGACAAATACACTACAATAAACCAATAGACACACAACGCTATCACCAGACACATACACTGCAATATACCAATACACATACAACCCTATAACCAGACACATACACTACAATATACCAATACACATACAACTCTATAACCAAACACATACACTGCTATATACCAATACACACACAACTCTATAACCAGACAAATACACTGCAATATACCAATAGACACACAACCCTATCACCGGACACATACACTGCAATATACCAATACACATACACTGCAATATACCAATACACATACAACCCTATAACCAGACACATACACTGCAATATACCAATACACATACAACCCTATAACCAGACAAATACACTGCAATATACCAATACACATACAACCCTTTAACCAAATACATACATCGGCATATACCAAAACACACACAAACCTATAACCAACACCAACACAGACAACCCCATATTTACGAACATACACTACCATATAACCAGGAACATACACTACTATTTACCAACACACAACCCTATAACCAGGAACATACACTACCCTATACCAAACACACAACCCCATAACCAGGAATATACACTTCCATATACCAACACACACAACCCCATAACCGGGAAAATAAACTACTATATACCAACACACACAACCCTATAACCAGGAACATACACTATCATATAATCAGGAACTTACACTACCATATAACCAGGAACATACATTACCATATACCAGCACACACAACCCCATATCCAGGAACATACACTCCCATATACCAACACACACAATCCAATGTCCAGGAACATACACTGGCATTTACCAACACACACAACCCTAGAGCCGGGAAAATACACAATCATATACCAACACACACAAACCCCATATTCAGGAACATACACTAGCAAATACCAACACACGCAACCCCATATCCAGAAACATACACTACCATATACCAACATACACAACGCTATAACCGGGAACATACACTACCATATACCAACACACAACCCAATAAACAGGAATATACACTACCATATACCAACACACACAACCCTATAACCAGGAGTATACATTACCATATACAAACACACACAATCCTATAACCAGGAACATACATCACCATATACCAACACACATAACCCTATAACCAGGAATATACACTACCATATACTAACACACACAAACCGACTAACCAGGAATATAAACTACTATATACCAATACACACAACCCTATAACCAGGAACATACACTGCCATATACCAACACACACAACCCAATAACCAGAAACATACACTACCTTATAACCAGGAACTTACACTACCATATAACCAGTAACATCCACTACCATATACCGACACACACAACCCCATATCCAGGAACATACAATAGCATATAACCAGGAACATAAACTACCATATACCAACACACACAACCCTATAACCAGGAACATACAGTATCATATACAAACAATCACAACCCTATGACCAGGAACCTACACTACCATTAACCAACACACACAACCCTATAACCAGAACATACACTACCATATACCAACACACACAACCCAATAACCAGGAACATACAGTAGCATATAACCAGAAACATACACTACCATATACTGACACACACAACACCATATCCAGGAACATACACTACCGTATAACCAGGAACATACACTACCATATACCAACACACACAACCCTATAATCAGGAACATACACTCTCATATACCAACACACACAACCCTATAACTAGACACATACACTGTCATATAAGAACAAACACAACTATATAACTAGACACACACACACTGTTATATAAGAACAAACACAACCCTATAACTAGACACATACACTGTCATATAAGAACAAACACAACCATATAACTAGGCACACACACACTGTTATATAAGAACAAACACAATGCTATAACTATACACATACACTGTCATATAAGAACAAACACAACCCTATAACTAGACACATACACTGTCATATAAGAACAAACACAACCCTATAACTAGACACATACACTGTCTTATAAGAACAAACACAACCCTATAACTAGACACATACACTGTCATATATCAACAATCACAACCATATAACTAGACACATACACTGTCATATACCAACAACACAACCATATAACTATACACATACACTGTCATATACCAACGTCATATACCAAAACACAACCATATAACTATACACATACACTGTCATATCATATAAGAACATATAAGAACAAACACAACCATACAATTATACACATACACTGTCATATAAGAACAAACACAACCATATAACTAGACACATACACTGTCACCCTATAACTATACACATACACTGTCATATAAGAACAAACACAACCCTATAACTAGACACATACACTGTCATATAAGAACAAACACAACCCTATAACTAGACACATACACTGTCATATAAGAACAAACACAACCATATAACTATACACATACACTGTCATATAAGAACAAACACAACCCTATAACTAGACACATACACTGTCATATAAGAACAAACACAACCATATAACTATACACATACACTGTCATATAAGAATAAACACAACTATATAACTAGACACATACACTGTCATATAAGAATAAACACAACTATATAACTAGACACATACACTATCATATACCAACAATCACAACCATATAACTAGACACATACACTACCATATACCAACACACACAACCCTATAACTAGACACATACACTATCATATAAGAACAAACACAACCATATAACTAGACACATACACTGTCATATAAGAACAAACACAACCATATAACTAGACACATACACTGTCATATAAGAACTCACACAACACTATAACTAGACACATACACTACACTGTCATATAAGAACAAACACAATCATATAACTAGACACATACACTGTCATATAAGAACAAACACAACCCTATAACTAGACAAATACACTGTCATATAACAACACACACAACCCTATAACTAGACACATACACTATCATATACCTACACACACAACCATATAACCAGGAACATAATAATAAAACAATGCAAAATGTATGTAGCGCCGCTATCCATGAGAGTCATGCTCAGGTGCGATTTACAAAGACATACATCATAAAGAAGCTTACATAATGTACTCAATATTTAAGATTACTATAAAATAAAGACATCTACATACACGAAAAATTGTTACAATTAAGATAAACAGTACCTAAATGACGATATGTGCTAATTAAAAGATGACCCTATACATACGTAGGCACACACACACACATATATACACACATACACACACACAAACATTGCAGGTTCCAACCCCTCACACCCCATGATAAGTCAAAAAGTCAGTTTTAAAAGTCTCGGTATATAAACATATAATAATAGTTAAAGAAGTCAAAGTAAGAGATCTAAGAATAATTACATATACATGACAGTGTTAAAGGTACCATACATCAATAAAACACCAAACCCTTAACACGGGTTTTAGAAAATGCCAATAAGTTAAATATTATGTGAGTCGAAAGTGAAGCGGAACAACTCTGTTTTAAGTGATTATTTAAAAGAAGGAAGGGTTGTACAATAATTTCTAGTTTTAACTGACAAAGAATTTCATATAGCTGGGACCGAAAAGGTGAAAGAACGTTCGATAAATTTTGTCTTAGGGACGCTTCCTTTTAGTTACAAAGATTGTGATGATCTAAGTGGACGATTGGGGCGGTGAACTTTAAGGAGATGTTTTAGATTGTCGGGAGCAGTGTCATGACTGCAGTTGAAAGTGAGACATGCTATCTTATATATGATTCTGCTTTCTACGGGAAGCCAATGTAGAGAGCTCAAAACGGGAGTGATGTGTTCAGACTTGTTAGTCTTAGTTACAATTCTTGCTGCTTTATTTTGAAGTAATTGTAATCGATGAATAGAGATTTTTGGCAACCCATCAAGAAGAGAAATACAGTAATCAAGACAACTTGTGACAAGTGCATGGACAAGCATTTTACATGTTTCTTGGTCTAACAGATTCCGGATACGAGAAATCCTTTTAAGGACACAATGGATTGTTTGACAAACTTTGATAATGTGAACATGCATGTGTAAAAATTCATCAAAGAAAAAACCGAGATTTTTGACGCTATGGCAGTTACATATAGTCGTATTGTTTATGACCAGCTCATTTAATATAATGTCCTTTCCTTTTTTTCTAAATGTTATCAATTCTGTCTTGTCATTGTTGAATTTCAGTTTGTTTTCTGTCATCCAGGTCTTGATGTCTAACACACAGTTGATGATGGCTGTTTCTTTAGTTGTTATGCGATTGTTCATGCTGAGGGGGTATAAAGTTGCGTATCGTCAGCATGAAAATGATGATCAATGATGTGAGATGCAATGATGTCACTGAGAGGCGTAGTGTTTAGTGTAAAGAGAAACGGACCAACGACTGTTCCCTGTGGGACGTCAAATTGGATATTTGCTACCGATGAAGGATTGCCATTTATGATGACTCGCTGGGTACGATCGGTAAGATAACTCACAAAAACCACTTCAGAGCCATGCCCGTGATACCGAAACATTCTTGCATTCTAGCTAAGAGTGTTTTGTGGTCTACTACCATATACCAACACACAACCCTATAACTAGACACATACACTGTCATATACCAACACACATAACCCTATAACTAAACACATACACTGTCATATACCAACACACACAACCCTATAACTAGACACATACACTGTCATATACCAACACACACAACCCTATAACTAGACACATACACTGTCATATACCAACACACACAACCCTATAACTAGACACATACACTGTCATATACCAACACACACAACCCTATAACTAGACACATACACTGTCATATACCAAACACACAACCCTATAACTAGACACATACACTGTCATATACCAACACACACAATCCTATAACTAGACACATACACTGTCATATACCAACACACACAAGCCTATAACTAAACACCTACACTGTCATATAACAACACACAACCCTATAACCAGACACATACACTGTCATATACCAACACACACAACCCTATCACCAGGAACATACACTACCATATACCAACACACACAACCCTATAACCAACAACATACACTGCCATATACCAACACACACAACCCTATAACTAGGAACATACACTACCATATACCAACACACACAATCCTACAACTAGACACATGCACTGTCATATGCCAACACACACAACCCTATACTAGACACATACACTGCCATATCACAATACACACAACCTTATAACTAGACACATACACTGCCATATGGCAACACACACAACCCTATAACTAGACATATACACTGCCATATAACAACACACACAACCCTACAACTAGACACATACACTGTCATATAACAACACACACAACTCTATAAGCAGGCACATACACTGCTGTATACCAACACACACAACACAATAAACAGACACATTCACGGCCATTTACCAACACACACACAACCCTATAACCAGACACATACACTGTCATTTAACAACACACACAGCTCTATAACGGAAAGATATACTGTCATTTAACAACACACACAACTCTATAACCAGACACCTACAATGCCATATACTAACACTCACAACCCGATAACCAGACACATTCACTGCAATATACCAACATACACAACCCTATAACCAGACACACACTGCCATATAACAACACACTCAACCTTTTAACCAGACACATTCACTGTCATTTAACAACACACACACAATCCTATAATCAGGAACAGACACTACCATATACAGGACACACACCCCTATAACCAGGAACATACACTACCATATACCAACACAAACCTCTATAACCAGGAACATACACTACCATATACCAACACACACAACCTTATAAACAGGAACATACAATACCATATAACAACACACGAAAACCTATAACTAGACACATGCACTGTCATATAACAACACACACAACACTATAACCATGAACATACACTACCATATAACAACACACACAACACTATAATCAGGAAGATATACTCTCATATACCAACACACACAACCCTATAACCAGGAACTTACACTACGATATACCAACACACACACAACCCTTAAACAGGCACATACACTACCATATACCAACACACACAACTCTATAACCAGGAACATTCCCTGCCATTTATTAACACACACAAGCCTATAACCAGACACCTACACTGCCATATGCCAAAACCCACAACGCTATAACCAGGAACATTACCTGCCATTTACCAACACACACAATTCTATAACCAGACACATACACTGCAATATATCAACACACA
Organism: Doris montereyensis; assembly: GCA_037039925.1. Lineage (NCBI taxonomy): Eukaryota > Metazoa > Mollusca > Gastropoda > Nudibranchia > Dorididae > Doris > Doris montereyensis. The sequence continues at coordinate 110,773 of JAXRKP010001008.1, forward strand.
CAACCCTATAACCAGACACATACACTGCCATATAACAACACATTCAACCTTTTAACCAGACACATTCACTGTCATTTATCAACACACACAACCCTATAACCAGGAACATACACTACCATATACCAACACACACAACTCTATAACTAGACACATACACTGCCATATAACAACACACTCAACCTTTTAACCAGACATATTCACTGTCATTTACCAACACACACAATCCTATAACCAGGAACATACACTACCATATACCAACACACACAACTATAACTAGACACATACACTGCCATATAACAACACACTCAACCTTTTAACCAGACACATTCACTGTCCTTTACCAACACACACAACCCTATAACCAGGAACATACACTACCATATACCAACACAAACAACCCTATAACTAGACACATACACTGCAATATAACAACACACACACAACCCTATAACTAGACACATACACTGTCATATGCCAAAACACACAACACTACAACTAGACACATACACTGCCAAATAACAACACACTGAACCCTATAACCAGACACATTCACTGCCATTTACCAACATACACAATCCTATAACCAGACACATACACTGCAATATACCAACACACACAACCCTATAACCAGACACATACACTGCCATATAACAACACACTCAACCTTTTAACCAGACACATTCACTGTCCTTTACCAACACACACAACCCTATAACCAGGAAAATACATACCATATACCAACACACATAATTCTATAACCAGGAACATACACTACCATATACCAACACACACAAGTCTATAACCAGGAACAACATACACTATCATATACCAACACACACAACTCTATAACCAGGAACATACACTATCATATAACACAACCCTATAACCAGGAACATACACTACCATATACCACCACACACAACCCTATAACTAGCCACATACACTGTCATATAACAACACACGCAAACCTACAACCAGACACATACACTGTCATATAACAACACACGCAAACCTACAACCACACATACACTGCCATATGCCAACACACAACCCTATAACTAGACACATACACTGTCATATAACAACACACACAACCCTGTAACTAGACACATACACTGCCATATGCCAACACACACAACCCTACAACTAGACACATACACTGCCACGCACACAACCCTACAACTAGACACATACACTGCCACATGCCAACGCACACAACCCTACAACTAGACACACACTGCCATATGCCAACACACACAACCCTATAACTAGACACATACACTGCCATATGCCAACACACACAACCCTGTAACTAGACACATACACTGCCACATGCCAACACACACACAACCCTACAACTAGACACATACACTGCCACATGCCAACGCACACAACCCTACAACTAGACACATACACTGCCACATGCCAACGCACACAACCCTATAACTAGACACATACACTGCCATATGCCAACACACACAACCCTATAACTAGACACATACACTGCCACATGCCAACACACACAACCCTATAACTAGACACATACACTGCCACATGCCAACACACACAACCCTATAACTAGACACATACACTGCCATATGCCAACACACACAACCCTATAACTAGACACATACAGCCATATAACAACACACACAACCCAACATACACTGCCATATAACAACACACACAACACACTGCCATATGCCAACACACACAACCCTATAACTAGACACATACACTGCCATATAACAACACACACAACCCTATAACTAGACAAATACACTGTCATATAACAACACACACAACTCTATAAGCAGGCACATACACTGCTGTATACCAACACACACAACCCAATAAACAGACACATTCAATCTACCAACACACACACAACCCTATAACCAGACACATGCACTGTCATTTAACAACACACACATTGCTATAACCAGAAACATATATGTCATTTAACAACACACACAACTCAATAACCAGACACCTACACTGCCATATACTAACACTCACAACCCTATAACCAGACACATTCACTGCCATTTACCAACACACACAACCCTATAACTAGACACATACACTGCTTTACCAAAACACACAACCCTATAACCAAACACATACACTGTCATATATCGAAACACATAATCCTATAACCAAATACATACTCTGCTATATATCAAAACACACAACCCTATAACCAAACACATACAGTGCTATACCAAAACACACAAACATATAACCAGACACACATACTGCCATATAACAACACGCTCAACCATATGACCAGACAACATATACAAATACACACACAACCATGTAACCAGGCAAACATAGTGTCACATAACAACACGCATAACCATTTAATACACACACACACACACTGATCGCTATATAACAACACACACAACCATATAACAACACACATATGCGAAGACAAACACAACGATATAAGACACACAACCATATAACCACGCACACATTGCCATATGCGAAGACAAACACAACGATATAACAACACACACAACCATATAACAACACACATATGCGAAGACTAACACAACGATATAACAACACACACAACCATATAACAATACACATTGATATAACAACACACACAACCATATAACAACACACATATGCGAAGACAAACACAACGATATAACCACACACATAACCATATAACAACACACATATGCGAAGAGAAACAGAACGATATAACAACACACACACAACCATATAACAACACACATATGCGAAAACAAACACAACGATATAACAACACACACAACTATATAACAACACACATATGCGAAGACAAACACAACGATATAACAACACACACACAACCATATAACAACACACACATGCGAAGACAAACACAACGATATTACAACACACACACAACCATATAACACACACATATGCGAAGACAAACACAACGATATAACCACACACACATTGCCATATGCGAAGACAAACACAACGATATAACCACACACACATTGCCATATGCGAAGACAAACACAACGATATAACCACACACACATTGCCATATACGAAGACAAACACAACGATATAACCACACACACATTGCCATATACGAAGACAAACACAACGATATAACCACACACACATTGCCATATGCGAAGACAAACACAACGATATAACCACACACACATTGCCATATACGAAGACAAACACAACGATATAACCACACACACATTGCCATATACGAAGACAAACACAACGATATAACCACACACACACGTGCGTTGCCTTATAACGACACACACAACCATATAATCACACACACACACACACATACACACACCAATTGCCATATAACGGCACACACAATCATATAACCACACACGCACATACACATTTCCATATACCAACACGTTCACACATGACATACACTACCACCACATATACACTATCATACACACACACACATACACACACACACCTACCTCCATACACGCCTCCCCCCCCCCCACACACACACATTCACACACAAATTCACCCACCCACATACACACACATCCACGCCACACCGCCCCCCCCCCACACACACACGCACAGAGTTATCAACGTCCCTGACCTGCCTTCCGTACCTGCTGTCGTCTGTGACTTCATAAAGTCCCATCACAGGTAACAAGTCGCAGTTTATCGATGTGTGTCGTTACCATGGAGGGCTTGACCAGACGTGACGTCACAGCTGTCTGGCCGGGTCAGGACACTGGGTTGTGATGGGTAAACACACCCACCAATGAAAAGACATGTACACACTCACACGTACTCATAGTCTACACAATGAGGCCCAGACACAACGTTACTACAATCACAGGTACACACATATAATTTTATATACACATCACGCACGCGCACACTCACACACACACACACACACACACACACACCCACACATACATGTATATATATATATATATATATATATATATATATATATATATATATAGATAGATAGATAGATAGATAGATAGATAGATAGATAGATAGATAGATATACATATTTATTTATTTTATTCTACACACACCCACACATACATGTATAGATAGATAGATAGATAGATATATAGATAGATAGATAGATAGATAGATAGATATATAGATAGATAGATAGATAGATAGATAGATAGATAGATAGATAGATATACATATTTATTTATTTTATTCTACACACACGCACACATGCGTACACATAATATTATATTATATTATTTACCTTCACAAAATACTTGACACAGGTGTGAGAGAAATTCCGTAGTCAAAAGGTAATGTGTTGGCTTCTCAGCCAAAAGGTCGCGGGTTGAAGTTCCGACAGTTTGAAAAGTTTTCTCTGGTCCAGAAAAGTAGATTAACACCTCCCATTTGAAACGGCCGATAATCTTAAACAGGAGGTCCCGTGTGGGGATGACAAGACGCTGTATATGTTAACGTTAAAGATCCCTTGTTTACAGAATACTTCGCCCAAAATAACATAAAAATCTATCTAATCGAAGATCACAAATAGAATTGTCACATCGTTCTATCAAACTAGCCTTTCTATTTTTAGAGAAACCTGCCTCCCCCCCTGCCTTCTCAGTCTAGGTAGTTGGATTGACACCTAGTCCTATCGCTGAAGGACGATGGAAATGAGGTCCCGTGTGCAGATCACAACACTCTATGAACGTTAAGGTTCCCTTGGTTGTTTATAAACAATTTTTTTTAAATTTAAAAACCCAAGATGATCTTACTTATGACGGTCGGGTGGAAAATCTTAGTTGTGAATGTGAGGGGTAAAATCTTAGTTGTGAATGTGAGGTGTAAAATCTTAGTTGTGAATGTGAGGGGTAAAATCTTAGTTGTGAATGTGAGGGGTAAAATCCTAGTTATGAAGGTGAGGGGTAAAATCTTAGTTGTGAATGTGAGGGATAAAATCTTAGCTGTGAATGTGAGGGGTAAAATCTTAGTTGTGAATGTGAGGGGTAAAATCTTAGTTGTCAATGTGAGGGGTAAAATCTTAGTTGTGAATGTGAGGGGTAAAATCTTAGTTGTGAATGTGAGGGGTAAAATCTTAGTTGTGAATGTGAGGGGTAAAATCTTAGTTGTGAATGTGAGGGTAAAATCCTAGTTATGAAGGTGAGGGGTAAAATCTTAGTTGTGAATGTGAGGGATAAAATCTTAGCTGTGAATGTGAGGGGTAAAATCTTAGTTGTGAATGTGAGGGGTAAAATCTTAGTTGTCAATGTGAGGGGTAAAATCTTAGTTGTGAATGTGAGGGGTAAAATCTTAGTTGTGAATGAGAGGGGTAAAATCTTAGTTATGAAAGTGGGGTGGAAAATCTTAGTTGTGAATGTAAGCGGTAAAATCTTAGTTATGAATGGGAGGAGTAAAATCTTAGTTATGAAGGTGAGGGGTAAAATCTTGTTTGTGAATGTGAGGTAAAATCTTAGTTGTGAATGTGAGGTGAAATCTTAGTTGTGAATGTGCACGGTAAAATCTTAGTTGTGAATGTGAGGGGTAAAATCTTAGTTGTGAATGTGAGGGTAAACTCTTAGTTATGAAAGTGGGGTGGAAAATCTTAGTTGTGAATGTGAGGGGTAAAATCTTAGTTGTGAATGTGAGGTGTAAAATCTTAGTTGTGAATGTGAGGGGTAAAATCTTAGTTGTGAATGTGAGGAGTAAAATCTTAGTTGTGAATGTGAGGGGTAAAATCTTAGTTCTGAATGTGAGGAGTAAAATCTTAGTTGTGAATGTGAGGGGTAAAATCTTAGTTGTGAATGTGAGGGGTAAACTCTTAGTTATGAAAGTGGGGTGGAAAATCTTAGTTATGAATGTGAGGGGTAAAATCTTAGTTGTGAATGTGAGGGGTAAAATGGTAGTTGTGAATGTGAGGGTAAAATCTTAGTTGTGAATGTGAGGGTTAAATCTTAGTGGTGAATGTAAGGGGTAAAATCTTAGTTGTGAATGTAGGGGTAAAATCTTACTTGTGAATGTGAGGGGTAAAATCTTAGTTGTGAATGTGAGGGGTAAAATCTTAGTTGTGAATGTGCACGGTAAAATCTTAGTTGTGAATGTGAGGGGCAAAATCTTAGTTGTGAATGTGAGGGGTAAAATCTTAGTTAGGAATGTGATGGGTAAAATCTTAGTTGTGAATGTGAGGGGTAAAATCTTAGTTGTGAATGTGCACGGTAAAATCTTAGTTGTGAATGTGAGGGGTAAAATCTTAGTTGTGAATGTGAGGTGTAAAATCTTAGTTGTGAATGTGAGGTGTAAAATCTTAGTTGTGAATGTGAGGGGTAAAATCTTAGTTGTGAATGTGAGGGGTAAAATCTTAGTTGTGAATGTGAGGTGTAAAATCTTAGTTGTGAATGTGAGGGGTAAAATCTTATTTATGAATGTGAGGGGTAAAATCTTAGTTATGAATGTGAGGTGTAAAATCTTAGTTGTGAATGTGAGGTGTAAAATCTTAGTTGTGAATGTGAGGGGTAAAATCTTAGTTGTGAATGTGAGGGGTAAAATCTAGGTTGTGAATGTGAGGGTAAAATCTTAGTTATGAATGTGAGGGGTAAAATCTTAGTTGTGAATGTGAGGGGTAAAATCTAGGTTGTGAATGTGAGGGGTAAAATCTTAGTTATGAATGTGAGGGTAAAATCTTAGTTGTGAATGTGAGGGGTAAAATCTTAGTTGTGAATGTAGGGGGTAAAATCTTAGTTGTGAATGTGCACGGTTAAAACTTAGTTGTGAATGTGGGGGGTAAAATCTTAGTTGTGAATGTAGGGGTAAAATCTTAGTTGTGAATGTAGGGGTAAAATCTTAGTTGTGAATGTAGGGGGTAAAATCTTAGTTGTGAATATGCACGGTAAAATCTTAGTTGTGAATATGCACGGTAAAATCTTAGTTGTGAATGTGAGGGGTAAAATCTTAGTTGTGAATGTGCACGGTAAAATCTTAGTTGTGAATGTGCACAGTAAAATCTTAGTTGTGAATATGCACGGTAAAATCTTAGTTGTGAATGTGCACGGTAAAATCTTAGTTGTGAATGTGAGGGGTAAAATCTTAGTTGTGAATGTAAGGGGTAAAATCTTAGTTGTTAATGTGCACGGTAAAATCTTAGTTGTGAATATAAGGGGTAAAATCTTAGTTGTGAATGTGCACGGTAAAATCTTAGTTGTGAATGTGAGGGGTAAAATCTTAGTTGTGAATGTGAGGGGTAAAATCTTAGTTGTGAATGTGAGGGGTAAAATCTTATTTGTGAATTTAGGGGTGTAAAATCTTAGTTGTGAATGTAGGGTGTAAAATCTTAGTTGTGAATGTAGGGATTAAAATCATAGTTGTGTATATGGGGGTAAAATCTTAGTTGTGAATGTGGGGGGGGGGGGGGGGGGTAAAATCTTAGTGTGAATGTAGGGGGTAAAATCTTAGTCGTGAATGTAGGGCGTAAAATCTTAGTTGTGAATGTAGGGGAAAAAATCTTAGTTGTAAATATAGAGGTTAAAATCTTAGTTATGAATGTAGGGGTAAAATCTTAGTTGTGAATGTGAGGGGGGGGTAAAATCTTAGTTGTGAATGTAGGGGGTAAAATCTTAGTTGTGAATGTAGGGGGTAAAATGTTAGTTGTGAATGTGGGGGTAAAATCTTAGTTGTGAATATATGGCTTAAAATCTTAGTTGTGAATGTGGGGGTAAAATTTTAGTTGTGAATATAGGGGTTAAAATCTTAGTTGTGAATATAGGGGTTAAAATCTTAGTTGTGAATGTAGGGGTAACATCTTAGTTCGGAATGTAGGGGGTAAAATCATAGTTGTGAATGTGGGGAGTAAAATCTTAGTTATGAATGTAGGGGGTAAAATCTTAATTGTGAATGTAGGGGGTAAAATCTTGGTTGTGAATGGGGGGGGGGGGTAAAATCTTAGTTGTGAATGTAGGGGTAAAATCATAATTGTGAATATAGGGGGGTAAAATCATAGTTGTGAATATAGGGGTTAAGATCTTAATTGTGAATGTGGGGGGTAAAATCATAGTTGTGAATATAGGGGTTAAAATCTTAGTTGTGAATGTAGGGGGTAAAATCATAGTTGTCAATGTAGGGTGTTAAATCATAGTTGTCAATGTAAGGTGTAAAATCATAGTTGTGAATGTAGGGTGTTAAATCATAGTTGTCAATGTAGGGTGTAACATTATAGTTGACAATGTAGGGTGTGAAATCATAGTTGTCAATGTAGGGTGTAAAATCATAATTGTCAATGTAGGGTGTTAAATCATAGTTGTCAATGTAGGGTGTGAAATCATAGTTGTCAATGTAGGGTGTAAAATCATAGTTGTCAATGTAGGGTGTAAAATCTTAGTTGTGAATGTGGGGGTAAAATCATAGTTGTAAAATAGGGGTAAAATTATAGTTGTAAATGTCGGGGGGGGGGGGTGGGGGTAAAATCATAGTTGTGAATGTAGGGGTAAAATCATAGTTATGAATGAAGGGGTAAAATCATAGTTCTAAAAGTGGGGGTAAAATCATAGTTGTGAATGTGGGGTGGGGGTAAAATCATAGTTGTCAATATAGGGGGAAAAATCAGAGTTATGAATGTAGGAGTTAAAATCATAGTTGTGAATGCAGGGTGTAAAATCTTAGTTGTCAATGTAGGGGGTAAAATCATATTTAGGAATGTAGGGGGTAAAATCTTAGTTGTGAATGTGAGGGGTAAAATCTTAGTTGTAAATGTAGGGGGTAAAATCTTAGTTGTGAATGTAGGGGTAAAATCATAGTTTGTGAATATAGGGGGATAAAATCATAGTTGTGAATATAGGGGTTAAAATCTTAGTTGTGAATGTGTGGCTTAAAATCTTAGTTGTGAATGTGGGGGAGGGGGGCGGAAAAATCTTAGTTGTGAATATAGGGGTTAAAATCTTAGTTGTGAATGTAAGGGGTAACATCTTAGTTGTGCATGTATGGGGTAAAATCTTAGTTGTGAATGTAGGGGTAAAATCTTAGTTGTGAATGTGGGGGCTAAAATCTTAGTTGTGAATGTAGAGGGTAAAAATCTTAGTTATGAATATAGGGGGTAAAATCTTAGTTGTGCATGTAGGGGGGGGGTAAAATCTTAGTTGTGAATATAGGGGGTAAAATTTTAGTTGTGAATGTAGGGGTAAAATCATAATTGTGAATATGGGGGTAAAATCATATTTGTGAATATAAGGGTTAAAATCTTAGTTGTGAATGTGGGGGGTAAATTCGTATTTGTGAATGTAGGGTGTAAAATCATAGTTGTCAATCTAGAGTCTAAAATCATAGTTGTGAATGTAGGGTGTAAAATCATAGTTGCCAATGTAGGAGGTAAAATCATAGTTGTCAATGTAGGGTTAAAATCATAGTTGTCAATGTAGGGTGTAAAATCATAGTTGTCAATGTAGGGTGTAAAATCATAATTGTCAATGTAGGGTCTAAAACCATAGTTGTCAATGTAGGGTGTAAAATCTTAGTTGTGAATGTGGGGGTAAAATCATAGTTGTAAATATGGGGTTAAATCATAGCTGTAAATTTGGGGGGGTGAGGGTAAAATCATAGTCGTGAATGTAGGGGTAAAATCGTAGTTGTGAATGTAGGGGGTAAAATCATAGTTGTGAAAGTGGGGGGTGGGGGATGGGGGGGTAAAATTATAGTTGTCAATGTTGGGGTAAAATCATAGTTATAAATGTAGGGGTAAAATCATAGTTGTGAAAGTTGGGTGTAAAATCTTAGTTGTCAACGTAGGGGTAAAATCTTAGTTATGAATGTAGGGGGTAATCATAGTTGTGAATGTAGGGGTAAAATCATAGTTATGAATGTCAGGCGTAAAATCTTAGTTGTAAATGTAGGGGGTAAAATCATAGTTGTAAATGTATGGTGTAAAATCTTAGTTGTAAATGTAGGGCGTAAGATCATAGTTGTAAATGTGGGGGGTAAAATCATAGTCGTGAATGTAGGGTGTAAAATCATAGTTGTAAATGTAGGGTGTAAAATCATAGTTGTAAATGTAGGGTGTAAAAGCATAGTTGTAAATGTAGGTGTAAAATCTTCGTTGTGAATGTAGGGGGTAAAATCTTAGTTGTGAATGTATGGTGTAAAATCATAGTTGTAAATGTATGGTGTAAAATCATAGTTCTAAATGTAGGGTGTAAAATCATAGTTGTAAATGTAGGTGTAAAATCATAGTTGTAAATGTAGGGGGCAAAATCTTCGTTGTGAATGTAGGGGTAAAATCTTAGTTGTGAATGTATGTGTAAAATCATAGTTGTAAATGTATGGTGTAAAATCATAGTTCTAAATGTAGGGTGTAAAATCATAGTTGTAAATTTAGGTGTAAAATCATAGTTGTAAATGTAGGGGGTAAAATCATAGTTGTGAATGTATTGTGTAAAATCATAGTTGTAAATGTATGGTGTAAAATCATAGTTCTAAATGTAGGGTGTAAAATCATAGTTGTAAATGTAGGGGTAAAATCATATTTGTAAATGTAGGGTGTAAAATCATAGTTGTAAATGTAGGGTGTAAAGTCTTCGTTGTGAATGTAGGAGGTAAAATCTTAGTTGTGAATGTATGGTGTAAAATCATAGTTGTTAATGTATGGTGTAAAATCATAGTTCTAAATGTAGGGTGTAAAATCATAGTTGTAAATGTATGGTGTAAAATCATAGTTGTGAATGTAGGGTGTAAAATCATAGTTGTGAATGTAGGGTGTAAAATCATAGTTGTAAATGTAGGGTGTAAAATCATAGTTGTAAAGTTAGGGGTAAAATCATAGTTGTGGATGTATGGTGTAAAATCATAGTTGGAAATGTATGGTGTAAAATCATAGTTGTAAATGTAGGGTGTAAAATCATAGTTATAAATGTAGGGGGTAAAATCATAGTCGTGAATGTAGGGGTAAAATCATAGTTGTAAATGTGAGGGGTAAAATATTAGTTGTGAATGTGGGGTAAAATCAAATCAAAACCCGCGAGATCATTTTAGTTTTGAATGTGTGGGAGGGGGGGGGGGGTAAAATCAAATCATATCAAAAACAGTTCAAGGCCATTACGATCAACAAAGCTGGAGATTATCCGGTTTCTTTGGCGTGAATCAAAATTGGTGATAATGCGTCGCCGTCCCCACAACACACTACTTTGGTATTTGTTTGTTTCAGGGTGGGTGGGGAGCGAGACCTAGTGGTCCAAAGGTAATGTGTCAGTCTCTCAGCGGTATGGGAGATGGAGAGAGAGAGAGAGAGAGAGAGAGAGAGAGAGAGAGAGAGAGAGAGAGAGAGAGAGAGAGAGAGAGAGAGAGAGAGAGAGAGAGAGAGAGAGATGCATTCTAATGCTCGTTCCACACTTGAGCAATGTTCGATGAACAGGGCGCATCAACAAAACACGACGTTATAAAATGCTCTGGTGTGGGCGTGGTATTGGATTGTTTTTTTCTTGTTCGCCGAATGCATTCTGGGAGCGACGGAAAACTATGTCCACATCTACTTTTTATCGCAGCGACCTACACTTGAGAAATGTTCGACGAAGAGGGCGCAGGAACAAAACACGACGCATAAAATGCTTGCGCAGCGGTCCACACATTAAGCACGAACGCGTCCATTGCTCTTTGGCTTTTCACCGAAAGTTACTCACGTGCGATCCGAGCCTTACCACTACGTCACACGAGCCTTACCACTACGTCACACGAGCCTTAGCACTACGTCACACGAGCCTTACCACTACGTCACACGAGCCTTAGAACTACGTCACACGAGCCTTAGCACTACGTCACACGAGCCTTAGCACTACGTCACACGAGCCTTAGCACTACGTCACACGAGCCGCATAAAGTCGCGGCAGTCGCGAAACCTGACACACTGTGACGTCAATTTGCGCGGGACGATAGGTAAACATTGGTTGTCACCGTCACAAAAACTGTATGTCACTCCAGAAGGGATCAAATGATGTTCATGTACGTGTAATCGAAAGAAAAGACAGTAACTAAAATGAAAGCCCCATAGGAACAATGACAAGACAAACACAAGGAATAGACACAGCAAAATCGTGGCCACCATGGGGATTGGAACCTCGACCTTTGCGCACCCATCGCCTCGCCATGAGAAAAAGCGTGCAACCAACCGACCCTACTGCACTCCCTTAAAGGGGAGTTTCATTAATAACAAGGTCTTTCGCACGAATGCAATCATGACCTCGTTTGTCTTTACAGATCATCTGCACGTAGAACTACATTTTGTTCTATAGTTCAACACCCCGTCGAAAAAGGGAGACCCTAGGCAGATCACGTGACTATGTTCAAGTTTTAAATCCAGTGCTTCTACACAGGGCAGTCCAAATAAGGTGTTACAATTTTACCAAAAACCCCGACATCACCTAAGCCACGGGTATGGACAGATCGAAATCAAATTTGATCAAATTTTAAACCTCAGAGATATTATTTTTGCATAATATGAACGAGAGAAGTGAATGCGAAACACGGATTGATATGTAAAAAAATAAATCAGGAACGGCGGTCACTTTCTCTCTCTCGAGAGAAACAAAAATGTAAAAAGTAATGAGACGAAAGCGAGGGAGGGGGAACTGAGCGGGAAAATCCCGACTCTACTCTACGGTGTCGGGGAGGGGGTGAGTGGCGGGCATTGGACTGCGATCCGATCCAACTCAGCTGATCCGTTTCGTTTGGGCTTCGCGGATGCACGGAGTGCTGCCTGCCACCTTGACCGGACGTCCAGAGTTCAAGGGGTGAGGCTCTGTCAGGGATCGGCGGCAGGAAGACCAAGTGTATTAAATCTCGGGAAGTAGATTCTAACTCTAAATGAATTTTAACTTTTAAATAGAAATGTATTTTGTTGTTAGGAAATTATGACTAAATCGAAACCTCAATGCATCCTTCAAAGTGCACTTTTTTTAACGTGAGGGTTCACAGGCCGACCGGCTGACGTGTTGCATTGTGTTCGTGTGTCGTCTGCCATTCAAAGGTTTAGCCTTGGACCAAAGTTGAATGAACTGTGAGAGTGCTGGTGTCGTCTGTCAGTCATCATGGTGTTCTCCGATTCCCTCCTCCCGAGTGAGCACTAGGCAACCCATCGCAGTGGCATTCGGTGGTTTTGGTAGGCTCTCACTCTCAAAATGTGCTGGCCCCTCTGATAAGACTAATTTGCTCTCACTCTCAAAATGTGCTGCCCCCTCTGATAAGACTAATTTGCTCTCACTCTCAAAATGTGCTGCCCCCTCTGATAAGACTAATTTGCTCTCACTCTCAAAATGTGCTGCCCCCTCTAAGATAATTTGACTCAAAATGTTGGCCCCTCTGATAAGACTAATTTGCTCTCACTCTCAAAATGTGCTGGCCCCTCTGATAAGACTAATTTGCTCTCACTCTCAAAATGTGCTGGCCCCTCTGATAAGACTAATTTGCTCTCACTCTCAAAATGTGCTGGCCCCTCTGATAAGACTAATTTGCTCTCACTCTCAAAATGTGCTGGCCCCTCTGATAAGACTAATTTGCTCTCACTCTCAAAATGTGCTACCCCTCTGATAAGACTAATTTGCTCTCACTCTCAAAATGTGCTGCCCCTCTGATAAGACTAATTTGCTCTCACTCTCAAAATGCGCTGGCCCCTCTGATAAGACTAATTTGCTCTCACTCTCAAAATGTGCTACCCCTCTGATAAGACTAATTTGCTCTCACTCTTAAAATGTGCTGCCCCCTCTGATAAGACTAATTTGCTCTCACTCTTAAAATGTGCTGCCCCTCTGATAAGACTAATTTGCTCTCACTCTCAAAAGTGCTGCCCCATCTGATAAGATAATTTGCTCTCACTCTCAAAATGTTGCTCTGATAAGACTAATTTGCTCTCAAAATGTGGTGCCCCCTCTGATAAGACTTATTTGCTCTCACTCTCAAAGTGTGCTGGCCCCCTCTGATAAGACTTATTTGCTCTCACTCTCAAAAAATGCGCTTGCCCCTCTGATAAGACTAATGGATGTTTGTTTCAGGCGTAGGCCTCATCTACGTTTGATGGGAGACTCGGTGATCCAGAGGCAAAGTGTCGGCGTCTCGACCAAAAGATGTTTGGTTCAAACCCCATGACTTGAAATATTTTCTCAAGGTTTTCTAGTAAAACCCACCCCCACCCCCACCCCTCCCTTGGTACAGGTCAGTGAATTGTTTCTGAATGTGGGTAAAATCAAATCAAACTTACGTTGTTGGCATCAAAACTGGTAAGGCAGCCAAACTAGGACTCGTCAGATCCTGCCTTCGCTTCTAGCAATGCTGTGTGTAAAGGATAGTGATAACCATGGATCTGATGGTCCGTTTCCTCGCACAAGTGCAGGCTCACCTACTCTACATATTGTCCCCCAGCTGGCCACTTCATTTCAAGTCCTGCTCATCTCCCTTGGAAACACACCGTACAACATTACAACATGTAAGACGCCTCTAACGCATTGACGAGATATGTCTCTACCTATGACCGGGTACTCATTCACACCTGAGTCCAGTAAGGGAAACAGCCTGATGTACGTTAAGAATAGATTTACAAACTTCCTGAAAACAACACTTGGGGCAGCCATGGGTTTCGAACCAGTGTCGTCGTTGTGATTACTAACTCCCAACACGACGAATTCGTTGCCAATTTTTGTTTCATAGGTAAGACGCTCAGCAAACTACTTATTTTCACTCGACACAGGTGAGATTGGTGACTAACCCCTAACAATGCATAATTTCCTACTCGACACAGGTGAGATTGGTGACTTACCCCTAACAATGCATATTTTCCTACTCGACACAGGTGGGATTGGTGACTAACCCGTAACAATGCATAATTTCCTACTCGACACAGGTGAGATTGGTGACTAACCCCAACAATGCATATTTTCCTACTTGACACAGGTGAGATAATGGGGACTAACATCACCTGGTACATCCAACCTATAAATATCTCTATAGATATTAATACAAAAAGACCAAGGTGAGATCCGACCTAGATCTTTATTTGTTCACTGATTAGGTTCAAATATGGCATTTTTAAGGTGCGGCCTGGTTATACGATTAGAGACAGGAGATCATAGGGAGGAATTCACCTATTTCCTAGTGTCTTTATCTCATTATTCTCTTTAGACAGAGAGACAGACAGACAGACAAAGACACGGAGAGAGAGAGAGAGAGAGAGAGAGAGAGAGAGAGAGAGAGAGAGAGAGAGAGAGAGAGAGAGAGAGAGAGAGAGAGAGAGAGAGAGGGGGGAAGAGAGAGAGAGAGAGAGAGAGAGAGACAGAGAAGAGAGAGAGAGAGAGAGAGAGAGAGAGAGAGAGAGAGAGAGAGAGAGAGAGAGAGAGAGAGAGAGAAAGAGAGAGAGAGAGAGAGAGAGAGAGAGAGAGAGAGAGAGAGAGAGAGAGAGAGAGAGAGAGAGAGAGAGAGAACTTTAATTGGATGCGAGGCTACACTATGGATAAAGACTCGAGGTTAGATTATCGCTACAAACATGAGGCTACACTATGGATAAAGACTCGTGGATAGATTATCGCTACAAACATGAGGTTACACTATGGATAACGACTCGAGATTAGAATATCGCTACAAATATGAGGTTACACTATGGATAACGACTGAGATGACAAATATGAGGTTACACTATGGATAACGACTCGTGGATAGAATATCGCTACAAATATGAGGTTACACTATGGATAACGACGACTCGTGGATAGAATATCGCTACAAACATGAGGTTACACTATGGATAACGACTCGAGATTAGAATATCATGAGGTTACACTATGGATAACGACGAGATTAGAATATCGCTACAAATACAGAGGTTACACTATGGATAAAGACTCGATGATAAGAATATCGCTACAAACAGAGGCTACACTAAGGATAAAGACCGAGGTAAGAATATCGCTACAAACATGAGGCTACACTAAGGATAAAGACCGGAGGTTAGAATATCGCTACACAAATGAGGCTAAAACTCGAGGTTAGAATATCGCTACAAACATGAGGCTATACTATGGATAAACACGACGTTAGAATATCGCTACAAACATGAGGCTACACTATGGATAAACACGAAGATAGAATATCGCTACAAAAATGAGCCTACGCTATGGATAAAGACTCGAAGATAGGGTATCGCTACAAACAGGAGGCTACGCTATGGATAAAGACTCGAAGTTAGAATATCGCTACAAACATGAAGCTACACTATGGATAAATGCTCGAGGTTAGAATATCGCTACAAACATGAGGCTACACTATGGATAAATGCTCGAGGTTAGAATATCGCTATAAACATGAGGCTACACTATGGATAAATGCTCGAGGTTAGAATATCACTACAAACATGAGGCTACACTATGGATAAATGCTGGAGGTTAGAATGTCGCTACAAACATGAGGCTACACTATGGATAAATGCTCGAGGTTAGAATATCGCTACAAACATGAGGCTACACTATGGGAAAAAGCTCGAGGATAGAGTATCTATGGATAAAGACTCGAGGTTAGAATATAGCTACAAACATTGGGCTAAACTATGGATAAAGACTCGAGGTTAAAATATAGCTACAAACATGAGGCTACACTATAGATAAAGACTCGAGGATAAATATCGCTACAAAAATTAGGCTACACTATGGATAACAACTCGGGGATAGAATAGAGATACAAACATGAGGCTACACTATGGATAACGACTCAAGGATTGAAAATAGCAACAGACATGCGGCTACATCATGGATAATGCCACGAGGATAGAGTAGAGTTACAAACATGAGGCTACACTATGGATAACGACTCAAGGATAGAATAGAGATACAGACATGTGGCTACACTATGGATAACAACTCAGAGATGGAATAGAGATACAAACATGAGGCAACACTATGGATAATTACTGAAGAATAGAATAGAGATACAGGCATTAGGCTACACTACGGATAACGGCTCGAAGATAGAATAGAGATACAGACATGAGGCTACACTATGGATAACGGCTCGAGGATAGAATAGAGATACAGACATGAGACTACACTATGGATAACGACTGCGAGGATAGAATAGAGATGCAGACATGCGGCTACACTATGGATAATGACTCAAGGAGAGAATAGAGATACAGACATGAGGCTACACTATGGATAACGACTGTGAGGATAGAATAGAGATACAAACATGCGGCTACACTATGGATAATGACTCAAGGAAAGAATAGAGATACAGACATGAGGCTACACTATGGAAAACGACTCGAGGATAGAATAGAGATACAGACATGCGGCTACACTATGGATAATGACTCGAGGATATATTAAAGTTACAGACATGCGGCTACACAATGGATAACAACTCGGGGAAAGAATATAGATACAAACATGAGGCTACACTATGAATAACGACTCGAGGATAGAATAAAATTACAAACATGAGGCTACACTATGGATAACAACTCGGGGATAGAATATAGATACAAACATGTGGCTACACTATGGATAACAACTCGGGGATAGAATATAGATACAAACATGAGACTACACTATGAATAACGATTCGAGGATAGAATAAAATTACAAACATGTGGCTACACTATGGATAACGACTCAGGGATAGAATATAGATACAAACATGTGGCTACACTATGGATAACAACTCGGGGATAGAATATAGATACAAACATGTGGCTACACTATGGATAACAACTCGGGGATAGAATATAGATACAAACATGTGGCTACAGTATGGATAACGACTCGGGGATAGAATATAGATACAAACATGTGGCTACACTATGGATAACAACTCGGGGATAGAATATAGATACAGACATGTGGCTACACTATGGATAACAACTCGGAGATAGAATATAGATACAAACATGTGGCTACACTATGGATAACAACTCGGAGATAGAATAGAGATACAAACATGTGGCTACACTATGGATAGCGACTCGGGGATAGAATAGATACAGACATAAGGCTACACTATGGATAATGACTCTAGGATAGAGTAGAGCTACCGACATGAGGCTACACTATGGATAACAACTCAAGGATTGAATATAAACAGACATGCGGCTACACTGTCGATAATGCCACGAGGATAGCATAGAGTTACAAACATGAGGCTACACTATGGATAACGACTCAAGGATAGAATAGAGGTACAGACATGAGGCTACACTATGGATAACGATTCGAAGATAGAATAGGGTTACAAACATGGGGCTACACTATGAATAACGACTCAAGGATAGAATAAAATTACAAACATGAGGCTACACTATGGATAACGACTCGAGGATAGAATAGAGTTACAAACATGAGACTGCACTATGGATAACGACTCGAGGATAGAATAAAGGTACAGACATGAGGCTACACTATGAGTAATGACGCGAGGATAGAATAAAGATACAGACATGAGGCTACACTATGGGTAATGATGCAAGGATAGAATAGAGATACAGACATGAGGCTACACTATGGGTAATGACCCGAGATAGAATAGAGATACAGACATGTGGCTACACTATGGGTAATGATGCGAGGATAGAATAGAGATACAGACATGCGGCTACACTGTGGATAATGACCCGAGGATAGAATAGAGATACAGACATGCGGCTACACTATGGGTAATGATGCGAGGATAGAATAGAGATACAGGCGTGAGGCTACACTGTGGATAATGACTGGAGGATAGAATAGAGATACAGACATGAGGCTACATTATGGATATTGACCCGAGGATTGAATGAGGCTACAGACATGAGGCTACACTATGGATAATGACGCGAGGATAGAATAGATTTACAAACATGAGGCTACACTATGGATAATGCATCGAGGAGTGAATATAACTACAAACATGAGACTACACTATCGATAATGACCCGAGGATAGAATAAAGTTACGGACATGAGGCTACACTATGGATAATGCCACGATGATTGAATATAACTACACACATGAGACTACGCTATGAATAACAAGTCGAGGATATAATAGAGTTACAGACATGAGGCTACTTTATTGATAACAACTCGAGGAAAGAATAGAGTTACAGACATAAGGCTACATTATGGCTAACAACTCGAGGATAGACTAGAGTTACAGACATGAGACTACACTATGGATAATGACACGAGGATAGAATAGAGTTACAGACGTGAGGCTACACTATAGATGATGCCACGAGGATAGAATATAACTACAAACAGGAGACTACACTATGGATAACAACTCGAGCATAGAATATAGTTAACAACATGAGGCTATACTGTGGATAATGACTGGAGGAAACAATATAGCAACAGATCTGAGACTACACTATGGATAAAGACTCGATGATAGAATAAAGTTACAAACATGAGACTACACTATGAATAAAAACTCGAGGATAGAATATAACTACAAACATGAAACTACACTATGGATAAAGACTCGAGAATCGAATAAAGTTGCAAACATGAGACTACACTATGGATAAAGACTCGAGGATAGAATATAACTACAAACGTGAGACTACACTATGGATAAAAAATCGAGGATAGAATATAACTACAAACGTGAGACTACACTATGGATAAAGACTCGAGGATAGAATATAACTACAAACATGAGACTACACTATGGATAAAGACTCGAGGATAGAATAAAGTTACAAAATGAGGCTACACTATGGATACAGACTCGAGGATAGAGTATAACTATAAACATGAGACTACACTATGGATAAAGACTCGAGGGTAGAGTATAACTACAAACATGAGACTACACTATGGATAAAGACTCGAGGATAGAATAAAGTTACAAACATGAGGCTACACTATGGATAAAGACTCGAGCATAGAGTATAACTACAAACATGAGACTACACTATGGATAAAGACTCAAGGATAGAATAAAGTTACAAACATGAGGCTACACTATGGATAAAGACTCGAGCATAGAGTATAACTACAAACATGAGACTACACTATGGATAAAGACTCGAGGATAGAGTATAACTACAAACATGAGACTACACTATGGATAAATACTCGAGGATATAATAAAGTTACAAACATGAGGCTACACTATGGATAAAGACTCGAGGATAGAGTATAACTACAAACATGAGACTACACTATGGGTAATCACGCGAGGATATAATAGATTTACAGACATGCGGCTACAGTATGGACAATGACTCAAGGATAGATTATTGAAATTTCCCTTTTTTCCAAATTTCAATCTGTTCACCGACGTAACCATTGTAGAGAAACTGTATTGATGCAGGTGCACAATGACATTGCCAAATGTCTTGATAGTAGAAAATATGTTCTCTTGATCTTACTTGACTTAAGTGCTGTCTTCGACACAATCGACCAGAAAATATTATAAAGACTCAATGAAGTTTTAAAATTTAATCCTTGACTGGTTTAGATCTTACTTGTCTGACAGAACACAACCTGTAATGATTTACCATAAATTTGAATATAATTATGTCCCCCTAAGGTGTACCTCAAGGTTCAGTTCTACGACAGCTTTTGTATACATTCTACACAGAGCCCCTTAGTGACTTCAATGTCAATCATCATAGGTTCTCTGATGACATCCAGCTCTATTTCCCATTTTGTATCGATGATGAAATGTTTGTCACCAGAAAAGTTGAAGAATTTGTTGTGGCAATTAAGTCATGGATGGTAGCCAATGAGCTAACATTGAATTAAGACAAGACTGAAATTATGCAATTGAGCAAGAAAACTTCGAGTAAAAACGTTTTCGCTAAAAAAAAAGTTTAAATATCATAATCAATTATTGATGTTACATGTAAATATATTCGAAACCTTGGATGTTATTTTGATCATGAACTTTTGATGATAAAACATGTAACTAAAACAATTCAGAGCTGCAATTGTCATTTGACGAATAATAACAAGATAAGGTTTATTTTAGATCAAGCAACAACAAAAATGCTTGTTACATCACTTATTCTTAGTCGTATGCATTATTGCAATGCTTTCTTAACATATCAATATTTGATTCAGAGATTGAAAAAGCTTCAGAATAAGACGGTTAGGCTAATTAGCTTGACTAAACAAAGTGAGCCAATCACGTCAGTATTATAAGAACTACACTGGCTCCCAGTAAGATTTTAAGATACTTTATTATTGTTCCAAGTGTTTAAGCGGTCTTACCCCATCCTATTCACAAGAGCTGGTCAGTTTTTACCCACCCAAAAGAAGATTAAGATCACCAAATTTACTCTTGATCTCCATGCCAACAAAAAGATCATCTTTTATTGAAAATTCGTTCAGTCTTTTATGGAATACTATCTCTTTCAAAACAAGAAGCAGCCCTTGATTTCAAATTTTTCGAGAGAATCTAAAGACCGAACCTTTCATGAGAGCTTTTTGTTCCACTTAGTTGAAAAGTTGTTTTATTAAACTTTTAGTCTTTATAAAATTATAACTAACAAATTATTTTTTTTTTGCTGTGCATTTCAGACAGTCTGTAATTATATCAATGATATTCTACTGTAAAGCGCCATCGAACATTGCGATGGATGAGAGGCACCCATTAAATGCCTTAATACTATTATTATTATTATTTTTATTTTTATTATTATTATTATTATTATTATTATTATTATTATTATTATTATTATTATTATTATTATTATTATTATTATTAGTGGTAGTAGTAGTAGTAGTAGTAGTAGTAGTAGTAGTAGTAGTAGTAGTAGTAGTAGTAGTAGTAGTAGTAGTAGTAGTAGTAGTAGTAGTAGTAGTAGTAGTAGTAGTATCATTATTTTCATTATTATTATTATTACTATTATTATTATTATTAATATGGCTACAGACATAAGGCTACACTATTCATACAGACATACGGCTACACTATTGGTAAAGACATAAGGCTACACTATTGGTATAGACATAAGGCTACACTATTGATACAGACATAAGGCTACACTATTGGTATAGACATAAGGCTACACTATTGGTATAGACATACGGCTACACTATTGGTATAGACATAAGGCTACACTATTGGTACAGACATAAGGCTACACTATTGGTATAGGCATAAGGCTACACTATTGATACAGACATAAGGCTACACTATTGGTATAGACATAAGGCTACACTATTGGTATATACATAAGGCTACACTATTGATATAGACATAAGGCTACACTATTGGTATAGACATAAGGCTACACTATTGGTATAGACATAAGGCTACATTATTGGTATAGACATAAGGCTACACTATTGATATAGACATAAGGCTACACTATTGATATAGACATAAGGCTACACTATTGGTATAGACATAAGGCTACACTATTGGTATAGACATAAGGCTACACTATTGGTATAGACATACGGCTACACTATTGGTATAGACATAAGGCTACACTATTGGTGTAGACATAAGGCTACACTATTGATACAGACATAAGGCTACACTATTGATACAGACATAAGTCTACACTATTGATACAGACATAAGGCTACACTATTGATACACACATAATTAATGGCTGTTTGTGTTCAATTAATAGCACGATATCATTAATGGTTGTTTGTGTTCAATTAATAGCACGATATCATTAATGGTTGTTTGTGTTCAATTGACAGTAGGATATCATTAATGGTTGTTTGTGTTCAATTGACAGTAGCATATCATTAATGGTTGTTTGTGTTCAATTGACAGTAGCATATCATTAATGGTTGTTTGTGTTCAATTGACAGTAGGATATCATTAATGGTTCTTTGTGTTCAATTGACAGTAGGATATCGTTAATGGTTATTTGTTTTCAATTGACAGTAGGATACCATTAATGTTTGTTTGTGTTCAATTGACAGTAGGATATGATTAATGGTTGTTTGTGTTCAATTGACAGTAGGATATCATTAACGGTTGTTTGTGTTCAATTGACAGTAGCATATCATTAATGGTTGTTTGTGTTCAATTGACAGTAGGATATGATTAATGGTTGTTTGTGTTCAATTGACAGTAGGATATGATTAATGGTTGTTTGTGTTCAATTGACAGTAGGATATCATTAATAGTTGTTTGTGTTCAATTGACAGTAGGATATCATTAATAGTTGTTTGTGTTCAATTGACAGTAGGATATCATTAACAGTTGTTTGTGTTCAATTGACAGTAGGATATCATTAATAGGTCGGCTTCAAGTCGATTGAACACAAAGACAAATCCTACATTGCCGTTTTCAGTTTTCAATGTTCCGCATGGTTGAGAAAAATGGCGGAATGTTCAAATCTAGTCAACGAAAAATATAGAAATCTATGTAAAGAAAACGAATTTTTAGATACATTTTCCTCTCCCTACGATATCCACCTTTAATAGAATAATAAAATTATTTTGTACTTGTGCACGGTGTTTGTTGAATTAAAATAAACTTTCTAGATCTAATGGGGTTTAATTAAAAATCATATCGCGACAAAGCGGTCGAATAATAATAGTATGGTATAGTTTGACAGATGATTATTGACAATTGACTATGTCCAGCGTGTGTGGTGGAATTTGACGTGTACAAGTGAAAGACACACAATCTAGCCGTGGAGATTATTAATCCTGGGTAGGCGAGCCCTACACATCAACCTCAGCACAGCGGTGGTGTGTCTTCTCCCTGACAGGGCCTCACACCCACTTTGACCGCGGTTGACTCAGGCAGAACGCGAAGAGAGCGGACAACAGTTGTCTCGTTGACGAGGGTAGAAAGTATGCCGGCCGTTCTTTGCATTCTGTCAACGGACGTGTCATTTCAGTGTCAAGGCTGTTGGGGCAATACATTGGAACATGATAATAGTATTTTGTTATTTGTTATTATGGAGACGTGAGTCAGCTACAGCTTTGAGCGTGGGGAAAGGAGAGGGAGGCCACAATGGTACATACATGTATTCGTATGTGTATGTGTGTATCGACATGGATTCGGAAGCCTAACGAGTGGAGAGAGAGAGAGAGAGAGAGAGAGAGAGAGAGAGAGAGAGAGAGAGAGAGAGAGATACATACAGACAGACAGCCAGAGAGAGAGAGAGAGAGAGAGAGAGAGAGAGAGAGAGAGATACATACAGACAGCCATACAGAGAGAGAGAGAGAGAGAGAGAGAGAGAGAGAGAGAGAGAGAGAGAGAGAGAGAGAGAGAGAGAGAGAGAGAGAGAGAGAGAGACATACATACAGACAGCCATACAGAGAGAGAGAGAGAGAGAGAGAGAGAGAGAGAGAGAGAGAGAGAGAGAGAGAGAGAGAGAGAGAGAGAGAGAGAGAGAGAGAGAGAGAGAGAGACAGAGAGAGAGAGAGAGAGAGAGAGAGAGAGAGAGAGAGAGAGAGAGAGAGAGAGAGAGAGAGAGAGAGACATACAGACAGCCAGAGAGAGAGAGAGAGAGAGAGAGAGAGAGAGAGAGAGAGAGAGAGAGAGAGAGAGAGAGAGAGAGAGAGAGAGAGAGAGAGAGAGAGAGAGAGAGAGAGAGAGAGAGAGAGAGAGAGACAGACAGACAGACAGACAGACAGACAGACAGAGATAGAGAGAGACAGACAGACATACAGACATACACAAAGAGACAGACCGAGAGAAAGACAAAGACAGACAGACTCAAAGTCAAACAGACAGACAGACAGATAACAGCGATAACCCATACTTCGAACTTCGATAGGGAACAATGGATTCTGATCTGAACGAAGGTATTGCAATTGCAGGCTAACTACTGTCTTGGCTGGGAGTGGGAGACTTCACGTCGTCAAATGCCATCACGACTGAAAGAAAGGACAACACACGTATGTCACAGATGAGGATCATGAGACTGAGAGTGAGAGGTAACGTGTTTACGCATAATCCCCATGTGCGGTGATCAGCTGTTTCACTGTATGGTGCTCGAGGAAACTGCCTTCTGTACTAGTTTTGCCCTGGTCACATATTGACTTGGTCACATGACTGACTGGAAATGTGTGTCTTTTTGTTTGTTTGTTTGTTTGTTTCATTGAAAGTGACCCCGCCCATCATAATAAAAAATAAAATGTCTTGATCTCAAGGTGAATCGAGAGGAAACAGCCCATCATAATAAAAAATAAAATGTCTTGATCTCAAGGTGAATCGAGAGGAAATAGCCCATCATAGCCCACCATAGCCCCACAACAAGAAAGTAAAAGAGGAAATATCCCATCATAGCCCACCATATCCCAACATAGCCCACCATAGCCTATCAAATAAATACTATCATAGCCCACCATAGCCCATCATAACCCATCATTGCCCACCATAGCCCATCATATCCCACCATAGCCTATCAAATAAATACTATCATAGCCCACCATAGCCCATCATTGCCCACCATAACCCATCATATCCCACCATAGCCTATCAAATAAATACTATCATAGCCCACCATAGCCCATCATTGCCCACCATAGCCCATCATAGCCCACCATAGCCCATCATAGCCCACCATAGCCCATCATAGCCCACCATAGCCCATAATTGCCCACCATAGCCCATCATAGCCCACCATAGCCCACCATAGCCCATCATAGCCCACCATAGCCCATCAAAGCCCCACAACCTGAAAGTAAAAGAGGAAGTGGAAAGAAGTAGGACCCACCACTACCAGCTGTAACCGCCCACGGAAAATTGTGTCTTGCATGAGTAAGACTAGAATGTTCGAAATCTAACAACTACCGGTGTCTAGATAATGGACGGATGTGTGTGTGTGTGTGTGTGTATGTGTGGGTGTGTTTAGGAATGTTGTGTTTAGAGCAGATGTATGTGTATCCGTTTAGAGAAGACAATTGTGCGTGTTTAGAGATGGTATGTGTATGTTTAATATATTATGTGTGTTTGGAAACGGCAGGTGTGTTTGTGTTCGTATGATATGGTAGTGGTAGGTGTGTGTTTATAGATGGTATGTGTGCGCGTTCAGAGATAGTGTGTATGTATGTGTGTTACAGATGGTGTGTGTGTATGTGCGTGTTCAGAGATGTTATGTTATGTGTGTATGTGTGTTTTAGTGGTGTGTGTGTGTACATGTATATTATGGTGTGAATGGAGCATATACTATAGTCTGCTTCTAACCATTAAATTGTAATCACTTCGTCTAACAAAGCTGCTGTGTGTTGGGGAGAGAGAGAGAGAGAGAGAGAGAGAGAGAGAGAGAGAGAGAGAGAGAGAGAGAGAGAGAGATGGGAGAGAGAGAGAGAGAGAAACACAGAGGGAAACACACAGAGATAGAGAGAGAGACACAGAGAGAGAGAGAGAGAGAGAGAGAGAGAGAGAGAGAGAGAGAGAGAGAGAGAGAGAGAGAGAGAGAGAGAGAGAGAGAGACAGACAGACAGACAGACAAAGAGAGACAGAGACAGAGAGAAAGAAAAACAGAGAGAGAAGAGAGAGAGAGAGAGAGAGAGAGAGAGAGAGAGAGAGAGAGAGAGAGAGAGAGAGAGAGAGAGAGAGAGAGAGAGAGAGAGAGAGAGAGAGAGAGAGAGAGAGAGAGAGAGAGAGAGAGAGAGGGGATACATATGAAAATAATACAAACCTCAGGTCGTGCAGCTATAAAAACTTACAAGGTTTTTCATCCTACTCCTAGCACTAATCTAAAATTCAATACTGTATTTGTAATCAACACAGACGACTAGATTATTTCACTGAGACAGGCACACACGCATGACATTGACAATCACATGTAATAATTTGGTCCCGAACCAAGGGGCGTAACTGTTCTTTTTATAGTTTATTATATAATTATTTCCCTTGGCAACTGTGTATCCAACGGGACGTTAATCGTGTACATGTATTTATTTCTGATTTGTCATTGGACATTTGAACTAATAGTGATAGCAACGGTGATGCTGAAGTTAACAAAGACTTTGATCTTTATGGGATTTACCTAATCATAACAGAATGATGAACAACGACATGAAACATGAAATGATACATAAGCCCTGTAGTCCTGTAGCCCTGTAGGAACAACGACATGAAATGATACATAAGCCCTGTAGTCCTGTAGGAACAACGACATGAAATGATACATAAGCCCTGTAGTCCTGTAGCCCTGTAGGAACGACATGAAATGATACATAAGCCCTGTAGTCCTGTAGGAACAACGACATGAAATGATACATAAGCCCTGTAGTCCTGTAGGAACAACGACATGAAATGATACATAAGCCCTGTAGCCCTGTAGGAACAACGACATGAAATGGTACATAAACCCTGTAGTCCTGTAGGAACGACATGAAATGATACATAAGCCCTGTAGGAACAACGACATGAAATGATACATAAGCCCTGTAGTCCTGTAGCCCTGTAGGAACAACGACATGAAATGATACATAAGCCCTGTAGTCCTGTAGGAACAACGACATGAAATGATACATAAGCCCTGTAGTCCTGTAGGAACAACATGAAATGATACATACGCCCTGTAGTCCTGTAGGAACAACATGAAATGATACATAAGCCCTGTAGCCCTGTAGGAACAAAGACATGAAATGATACATAAACCATGTAGTCCTGTAGCCCTGTAGCAACGACATGAAATGATACATAAGCCCTGTAGTCCTGTAGGAACAACGACATGAAATGATACATAAGCCCTGTAGTCCTGTAGCCCTGTAGTCCTGTAGGAATGACATGAAATGATACATAAGCCCTGTAGTCCTGTAGGAACAACGACATGAAATGATACATAAGCCCTGTAGTCCTGTAGGAACAACGACATGAAATGATACATAAGCCCTGTAGCCCTGTAGGAACAACGACATGAAATGATACATAAACCCTGTAGTCCTGTAGCCCTGTAGGAACAACGACATGAAATGATACATAAGCCCTGTAGGAACAACGACATGAAATGATACATAAGCCCTGTAGGAACGACATGAAATGATACATAAGCCCTGTAGCCCTGTAGGAACAACGACATGAAATGATACATAAGCCCTGTAGTCCTGCAGCCCTGTAGGAACAACGACATGAAATGATACATAAGCCCCGTAGCCCTGTAGGAACAACGACATGAAATCATGAAATGATACATAAGCCCTGTAGGAACGACATGAAATGATACATGAGCCCTGTAGTCCTGTAGGAACAACGACATGAAATGATACATAAGCCCTGTAGCCCTGTAGGAACAACGACATGAAATGATACATAAGCCCTGTAGGAACAAGGACAAGACAAATACAAAGGAATAGACAGAAAAACATCTTGGACGTCAATAGAATCGAACCAGCGACCTCCACGTCAGCAACCCTCGCATGACCATTAAAAAAGATAGCGTACTACCAACCAAGTTAACTACCCTTCTTCAAAAGGAGTTTTAGTAGCAAGGAGTCAAGTAGCACATTGCCTGAGTTTGTCCCACTGGTGTCCTCGTAGGCTATGACCTTCGCTGTCCACATTTAAAGCTAAACCCTGTATTCATTTTATAAACAACCATTCAACACTAGCATTATGGCATTTATTATCATTAATTTTGTATTTGACGAGCATGTCAAAGTCTTACACTACACATATTATTTAATTTAATGACATACAGTTTGAACATTGAATAGGGTATGTCCTCCCCTTAACTTACATATTTTATGTCTACTTTTATTTCGCTTTGACCAATTATAACTTTAAACTAAAACAACATTTTGGGGTGAGAGATAGAGATAGAGATAGAGATAGAGATAGAGAGAGAGAGAGAGAGAGAGAGAGAGAGAGAGAGAGAGAGAGAGAGAGAGAGAGAGAGAGAGAGAGAGAGAGAGAGAGAGAGAGAGAGAGAGAGAGAGAGAGAGAGAGAGAGAGAGAGAGAGAGAGAGAGAGAGAGAGAGAGAAAGAGAGAGAGAGAGAGAGAGAGAGAGAGAGAGAGAGAGAGAGAGAGAGAGAGAGAGAGAGAGAGAGAGAGAGAGAGAGAGAGAGAGAAAGAGAGAGAGAGAGAGAGAAATGTTATTCCATTCTTAGTTCAGCATGTCAGTGAGGTCTCCTACATCATGTGCGTTTCTCTCTCTCGGCCGTGACGCCCAGCAACGTCCCACAACTGCTCTATTAAAATGAAATTAACTTGCTTTCCTTACCTACCCCTATCGATTTGTTATTGACGTTGAACCCGAGGTTTACCGTACAGGTCTGTGGGCTATTTCTACCTCAATGGGTGAGTGGTAGGAAACTGAAGACAGAAGGTAAACATGTACCTCCCAACTAAAATCGACCTCAAACCCACAACCACATGCAACTTGTGACAACAAAGTCTCCCACTCCTACATCATCGCAAGTGCTTTCGTGACACAATGCCCCCTTGCCAATTAAATCCAAAACATTTCAACAAATTCACCTCCTAGTTCCGTCGGAGACGGACGACAAAAAGGAGGTCCTGTTTAACACTAACAGATCACAACACTCTATGCACGTTAAAGATCCCGTGACTGTTTTCAGGGTAGTCCTGGCAAAATTAAAAATGTTACAAAAAACTCCGATTTCACCATATATTGTAGTTGTGGATAACGGTAAACTCAAAATCAAATCACCCACTTTCTTCTGCTCTTCGAACTTAGTGACTTATTGGCATTTAGTCCTACATGACTTATTGACATTTATTCCTACATGACTTATTGGCATTTATTCCTACATGACTTATTGACATTTATTCCTACATGACTTATTGACATTTATTCTACATGACTTATTGGCATTTATTCCTACATGACTTATTGGCATTTATTCCTACATGACTTATTGACATTTATTCCTACATGACTTATTGACATTTATTCCTACATGACTTATTGACATTTATTCCTACATGACTTATTGACATTTATTCCTATGTGACTTATTGACATTTATTCCTACATGACTTATTGACATTTATTCCTACATGACTTATTGACATTTATTCCTACATGACTTATTGGCATTTATTCCTACATGACTTATTGACATTTATTCCTACATGACTTATTGGCATTTATTCCTACATGACTTATTGACATTTATTCCTACATGACTTATTGACATTTATTCCTACATGACTTATTGACATTTATTCCTATGTGACTTATTGACATTTATTCCTACATGACTTATTGACATTTATTCCTACATGACTTATTGACATTTATTCCTACATGACTTATTGACATTTATTCCTACATGACTTATTGGCATTTATTCCTACATGACTTGACATTTATTCCTACATGACTTATTGATATTTATTCCTACATGACTTAATGACATTTATTTCTACATGACTTATTGACATTTATTCCTACATGACTTATTGACATTTATTCCTACATGACTTATTGACATTTATTCCTACATGACTTATTGACATTTATTCCTACATGACTTATTGACATTTATTCCTACATGACTTATTGACATTTATTCCTATGTGACTTATTGACATTTATTCCTACATGACTTATTGACATTTATTCCTATGTGACTCATTGACATTCATTCCTATGTGACCCATTGACATTTATTCCTATGTGACTCATTGACATTCATTCCTATGTGACTTATTGACATTTATTCCTATGTGACTAATTGACATTTATTCCTATGTGACTTATTGACATTTATTCCTATGTCACTTATTGACATTCATTCCTATGTGACTTATTGACATTCATTCCTATGTAACTTATTAACATTTATTCCTACATGACTTATTGACATTTATTCCTACATGACTTATTGACATTTATTCCTATGTGACTTATTGACATTTATTCCTATGTGACTTATTGACATTTATTCCTACATGACTTATTGACATTTATTCCTACATGACTTATTGACATTCATTCCTATGTGATTTATTGACATTTATTCCTACATGACTTATTGACATTTATTCCTATGTGACTCATTGACATTCATTCCTATGTGACTTATTGACATTTATTCCTATGTGACTTATTGACATTTATTCCTATGTGACTAATTGACATGTATTCCTATGTGACTTATTGACATTTATTCCTATG
This sequence comes from Doris montereyensis, assembly GCA_037039925.1. Classification (NCBI taxonomy): domain Eukaryota; kingdom Metazoa; phylum Mollusca; class Gastropoda; order Nudibranchia; family Dorididae; genus Doris; species Doris montereyensis. The sequence goes on from JAXRKP010001008.1 coordinate 141,779, forward strand.
TGACTTATTGACATTCATTCTTATGTGACTTATTGACATTCATTCCTATGTGACTTATTAACATTTATTCCTATGTGAATTATTGACATTTATTCCTATGTGACTTATTGACATTCATTCCTATGTGGCTTATTGACATTCATTCCTATGTGACTTATTGACATTTATTCCTATGTGACTTATTGACATTTATTCCTACATGATTTATTGACATTCATTCCTATGTGACTTATTGACATTTATTCCTACATGACTTATTGACATTTATTCCTATGTGACTCATTGACATTCATTCCTATGTGACTCATTGACATTTATTCCTATGTCACTTATTGACATTCATTCCTATGTGACTTATTGACATTTATTCCTAGGTGACTTATTGACATTTATTCCTATGAGACTAATTGACATTTATTCCTATGTGACTTATTGACATTTATTCCTATGTGACTTATTGACATTCATTCCTATGTGACTTATTAACATTTATTCCTACATGACTTATTGACATTCATTCCTATGTGACTTATGGACATGTATTCCTATGTGACTCATTGACATTTATTCCTATGTGACTTATTGACATTTATTCCTATGTAACTTATTAACATTTATTCCTACATGACTTATTGACATTCATTCCTATGTGACTTATTGACATTCATTCCTACATGACTTATTGACATTTATTCCTATGTGACTTATTGACATTCATTCCTATGTGACTTATTGACATTCATTCCTATGTGACTTATTGACATTTATTCCTATGTGACTTATTGACATTCATTCCTATGTGACTTATTGACATTTATTCCTATGTGACTCATTGACATTTATTCCTATGTGACTTATTGACATTCATTCCTATGTGACTTATTGACATTCATTCCTATGTGACTTATTGACATTCATTCCTATGTGACTTATTGACATTCATTCCTACATGACTTATTGACATTTATTCCTATGTGACTTATTGACATTTATTCCTACATGATTTATTGACATTCATTCCTATGTGACTTATTGACATTTATTCCTATGTGACTTATTATTGACATTCATTTCTATGTGACTTATAGACATGTATTCCTATGTGACTTATTGACATTCATTCCTATGTGACTTATTGACATGTATTCCTATGTGACTTATTGACATTCATTCCTATGTGACTTATTGACATTCATTCCTATGTGACTTATTGACATTTATTCCTATGTGACTCATTGACATTTATTCCTATGTGACTTATTGACATTCATTCCTATGTGACTTATTGACATTCATTCCTATGTGACTTATTGACATTCATTCCTATGTGACTTATTGACATTCATTCCTACATGACTTATTGACATTACACCTATGTGACTTATTGACATTAATTCCTATGTGACTTATTGACATTTATCCTATGTGACTTATTGACATTTATTCCTATGTGACTTATTATTGACATTCATTTCTATGTGACTTATTGACATGTATTCCTATGTGACTTATTGACATTCATTCCTATGTGACTTATTGACATGTATTCCTATGTGACTTATTGACATTCATTCCTATGTGACTTATTGACATGTATTCCTATGTGACTTATTGACATTCATTCCTATGTGACTTATTGACATTTATTCCTATGTGACTTATTGACATTTATTCCTATGTGACTTATTGACATTCATTCCTATGTGACTTATTGACATTCATTCCTATGTGTCTTATTGACATTCATTCCTATGTGACTTATGGGCATTCATTCCTAATAGACTTATTGGTATTCATTCCTAAGAGACTTATTGGTATTCATTTCTAATAGATTCATAGGCATTCATTCCTAAGAGACCTATTGATATTCATTCCGAATAGACTTATTGGCATTCATTCCTAATAAATAGACTTATTGATATTCATTCCTAATAGATTTATTGGTATTCATTCCTAAGAAGAGACTTATTGATATTTATTCCTAATAGACTTATTGGCATTCATTCCTAGTAGATTTATTGGTATTCATTCCTAATAGATTTATGGGCATTCATTCCTAATAGACTTATTAGTATTCATTCCTACTAGACTGATTGGCATTCATTCCTAGTAGATTTATTGGCATTCGTTCCTAAGAGACTTATTGGTATTCATTCCTAATAGACTTATTGGTATTCATTCCTAAGAGACTTATTGGTATTAATTCCTCAGTAAATAAGGAAGCCATTAGGCATAATAATAATAATAAACAATACAAAAGCGACTCCAGGCATTTGATAAGTTGACGCTAAGGTGGAGTGATGTCAGTAAAGGGTAAAAAAATTTTCTTTAAAAAGATGTCAATAAAGGGTAAAAAAAAAGAAAAACAAAAAAGATGTCAGTAAAGGGTAAACAAAAGAAAAACAAAAAAGATGTCAGTAAAGGGTAAAAAAAAGAAGAAAAAGAAAAACAGTAAAGGGTAAAAAAAAAAGAAAGACAAAAAGATGTCGGTAAACTAAAAAAGAAAAAGAAAAACAAAAAAGATGTCGGTAAACTGTAAAAAAAGAATAATAAAAACAAAAAAGATGACCAAAGCGAGTCGTCACTGTTGGCATTCAACCATCGAGGTCGATCATCTGACATGTGACGCATTAGGCGAGTATTTTTTTGCCCTGAAAGTAAAATAAAATTAATGTTTTTAACCAATGTCTATATTATTGGGTTTGACTGCCATAAGAAAACCAAAATCAAGATCTAATTGGATGGCTATATTCACACATTATCATTTATAAATCACGCTTCCATTGTGTAATCATTCAACTCTTTACACAATACGAAACCAACCATGCAACTATTGAAAAAAAGAGAAACACTTTAGGCAAAGAACAACAAGCTGGGATTATTTACACAGGGGTATAAATATTTATTGAACATTAGGAGACATCATCGCCATCACTGTCATCCACATCATCGTCACCATCCATCATTGCCTGGATCCCTGCATTCTCGTCATCATCATCACTATCCGCTTCATCTTTCTCGTCTTTGGCTGTGAACAGACAAACAGATAGTGTGACCTTGCAAAGGACCATTACCGATACACAAATACATTTACACTTCACACAGTCAACATGATGGCAAGGCAGAGTAACCAACAGTACAAATATGTAAGTAAATCAAAGTTCTGAGCTTCAACAACAAAAAACTATCATGTGAACCACTGAGCATCAATTTCATCAGCTGGCATACTGAGATTAAGTTTTTTTCTTGTTGAAATTTGAATAATGCCTGGTGACAGGGTTCAGTTTGTACAATTGATGCAAATTGTGGTCACAAAGACATTTGATCACTTCCATTTACGTCATGACAATCTGGACACATAAATACCTACATACAAATTATACATGAAAACTAATCTCATTGCTAAAACGTACAGTAAGTAAAAAGGGTTAAAATGGGTAAGTTTACATCTCCACAGATTTTACGTCTGGGAAATTTCTTGAGGCAAGCCAAACAGTCAGTTGACAAATGTCAAAGATCCTACTGGACAAATTTTAAAGATCGTACAGGACAAATGTTAAAGATTCTACTCGACAAATGTTAAAGATTCTACTGGACAAATGTTAAAGATCCTCATGGACAAATGTTAAAGATTCTACTGGACAAATGTTAATGATCCTACTGGACAAATGTTAAAGATCCTACTGGACAAATGTTAAAGATCCTACTGGACAAATGTTAAATATTCTACTGGACAAATGTTAAAAATCCTACTGGACAAATGTTAAAGATTCTACTGGACAAATGTTAAAGATCCTACTGGACAAATGTTAAATATTCTACTGGACAAATGTTAAAAATCACACTGGACAAATGTTAAAGATTTTACTGGACAAATGTTAAAGATTCTACTGGACAAATGTTAAAGATTCTACTGGACAAATGTTAAAAATCACACTGGACAAATGTTAAAGATTTTACTGGACAAATGTTAAAGATTCTACTGGACAAATGTTAAAGATTCTACTGGACAAATGTTAAAGATCCTACTGGACAAATGTTAAAGATTCTACTGGACAAATGTCAAAGATCCTACTGGACAAATGTTAAAGATTCTACTGGACAAATGTCAAAGATCCTACTGGACAAATGTTAAAAATTCTACTGGACAAATGTCAAAGATTCTACTGGACAAATGTCAACGATCATACTGGACAAATGTTAAAGACTCTACTGGACAAATGTTAATGATCCTACTGGACAAATGTTAAAGATTCTACTGGACAAATGTTAAATATTCTACTGGACACATGTTAAAAATCCTACTGGACAAATGTGAAAGATTCTACTGGACAAATGTTAAAGATTCTACTGGACAAATGTTAAAGATTCTACTCGACAAATGTTAAAGATTCTACTGGACAAATGTTAATGATCCTACTGGATAAATGTCAAAGATCCTACTGGACAAATGTTAAAGATTCTACTGGACAAATGTTAAAGATCACACTGGACAAATGTTAAAGATTTTACTGGACAAATGTCAAAGATCCTACTGGACAAATGTTAAAGATTCTACTGGACAAATGTCAAAGATCACACTGGACAAATGTTAAAGATCACAATGGACAAATGTTAAAGATCCTACTGGACAAATGTTAAAGATCACACTGGACAAATGTTAAAGATCCTCATGGACAAATGTTAAAGATCACACTGGACAAATGTTAAAGATCCTAATGGACAAATATTAAAGATCTTAACGGACAAATGTTAAAGATTCTACTGGACAAATGTTAAAGATCACAATGGACAAATATTAAAGATCCTACTGGACAAATGTTAAAGATCACACTGGACAAATGTTAAAGATCCTCATGGACAAATGTTAAAGATTCTGCTGACAAATGTTAAAGATCCTAATGGACAAATGTTAAAGATTCTACTGGACAAATGTTAAAGTTCACACTGGACAAATGTTAAAGATCCTAATGGACAAATGTTAAAGATTCTACTGGACAAATGTTAATGATCCTACTGGACAAATGTTAAAGATTTTACTGGACAAATGTTAAAGATTCTACTGGACAAATGTCAAAGATCCTACTGGACAAATGTTAAAGATTCTACTGGACAAATGTGAATGATTCTACTGGACAAATGTTAAAGATCCTACTGGACAAATGTTAAAGATCCTACTGGACAAATTTTAATGATTCTACTGGACAAATGTTAATGATTCTACTGGACAAATGTTAAAGATTCTAATGGACAAATGTTAAAGATTCTACTGGACAAATGTTAAAGATTCTACTGGACAAATGGTAAAGATCCAACTAGGCAAATGTTAAAGATCACACTGGACAAATATTAAAGATCCTAACGGACAAATGTTAAAGATCCTACTGGACAAATGTTAAAGATTCTAAAGGACAAATTTTAATGATTCTACTGGACAAATGTTAAAGATCCTACTGGACAAATGTTAAAGATTCTACTGGACAAATGTTAATGATCCTACTGGACAAATGTTAAAGATCCTAACGGACAAATGTTAAAGATCACAATGGGCAAATGTTAAAGATCCTAATGGACAAATGTTAATGATCCTACTGGACAAATGTTAAAGATTCTACTGGACAAATGTTAAAGATCCTACTGGACAAATGTTAAAGATTCTACTAGACAAATGTTAAACATCCTACTGGACAAATGTTAAAGATTCTACTGGACAAATTTTAATGATTCTACTGGACAAATGTTAATGATTCTACTGGACAAATGTTAATGATTCTACTGAACAAATGTTAATAATCACAATGGACAAATGTTAAAGATTTTACTGTGCAAATGTCAAAGACCCTACTAGACAAATGTTAAAGATTCTACTGGACAAATGTTAAAGATTCTACTCGACAAATGTCCAAGATCCTACTGGACAAATGTTAAAGATTCCACTGGACAAATGTCCAAGATCCTACTGGACAAATGTTAAAGATTCTACTGGACAAATGTTAAAGATCCTACTGAACAAATGTTTAAGATTTTACTGGACAAATGTTAAATATTCTACTGGACAAATGTTAAAGATCCTACTGGACAAATTTTAATGATTCTACTGGACACATGTTAAAGATTTTACTGGACAAATATTAATGATCCTACTGGACAAATGTTAAAGATTCTAATGGACAAATATTAATGATCCTACTTGAGAAATGTTAAAGATCCTACTGGACAAATGTTAAAGATCCTACTGGACAAATGTTAAATATTCTACCGGACACATGTTAAAAATCCTACTGGACAAATGTTAAAGATTCTACTGGACAAATGTTAAAGATTCTACTGGACAAATGTTAAAGATCCTAATGGACAAATGTTAAAGATCACACTGGACAAATGTTAAAGATCGTAATGGACAAATGTTAAAGATTTTACTGGACAAATGTTCAAGATCACACTGGATAAATGTTAAAGATCCTAATGGACAAATGTTAAAGATTCTGCTGGACAAATGTTAAAGATCACACTGGACAAATGTTACAGATCACACTGGACAAATGTTAAAGATCACACTGCACAAATGTTAAAGATCCTCATTGACAAATGTTAAAGATTCTGCTGACAAATGTTAAAGATCCTAATGGACAAATGTTAAAGATTCTACTGGACAAATGTTAAAGATCACACTGGACAAATGTTAAAGATCCTAATGGACAAATCTTAAAGATTCTACTGGACAAATGTTAAAGATTCTACTAGACAAATGTTAAAGATTCTAATGGACAAATGTTAAAGATCACACTGGACAATTGTTAAAGATTCTACTGGACAAATATTATAGATTCTAATGGACAAATGTTAAAGATTCTACTGGACAAATGTTAAAGATTCTACTGGACAAATGTTAAAGATTCTAAAGATTCTAATGGACAAATGTTAAAGATTATAATGGACAAATGTTAAAGATTCTAATGGACAAATGTTAAAGATTCTAAAGGACAAATGTTAAAGATTTTAATGGACAAATGTTAAAGATCCTACTGGACAAATGTTAAAGATCCTAATGGACAAATGTTAAAGATTCTAATTGACAAATGTTAAAGATTCTAATGGACAAATGTTAAAGATTCTAATGCACAAATGTTAAAGATTCTAATGGACAAATGTTAAAGATTCTAAAGGACAAATGTTAAAGATTCTAAAGGACAAATGTTAAAGATTTTAATGGACAAATGTTAAAGATCCTACTGGACAAATGTTAAAGATCCTAATGGACAAATGTTAAAGATTCTAATTGACAAATGTTAAAGATTCTAATGGACAAATGTTAAAGATTCTAATGCACAAATGTTAAAGATTCTAATGGACAAATGTTAAAGATTCTAATGGACAAATGTTAAAGATTCTAATGGACAAATGTTAAAGATTCCAATGGACAAATGTCAAAGATTCTACTGGACAAATGTCAAAGATCCTACTGGACAAATGTTAAAGATTCTACTGGACAAATGTTAAAGATCCTACTGGACAAATGTTAAAGATCCTACTGGACAAATGTTAAAGATTCTACTTGACAAATGTTAAAGATTCTACTGGACAAATGTTAAAGATTCTAATGGACAAATGTCAAAGATTCTACTGGACAAATGTCAAAGATCCTACTGGACAAATGTTAAAGATTCTACTGGACAAATGTTAATGATCCTACTGGCCAAATGTTAAAGATTCTACTTGACAAATGTTAAAGATCCTAATGGACAAATGTTAAAGATTCTAATGGACAAATGTTAAACATACTAATGGACAAATGTTAAAGATTTTAATAGACAAATGTTAAACATTCTACTTGACAAATGTTAAAGATTCTACTCGATAAATTTTAATGATTCTACTAGACAAATGTTAATGATTCTACTGGACAAATGTTAAAGATTTTAATAGACAAATGTTAAAGATTTTAATAGACAAATGTTAAAGATTTTAATAGACAAATGTTAAAGATTTTAATAGACAAATGTTAAAGATTTTAATAGACAAATGTTAAAGATTTTAATAGACAAATGTTAAAGATTTTAATAGACAAATGTTAAAGATTTTAATAGACAAATGTTAAAGATTTTAATAGACAAATGTTAAAGATTTTAATAGACAAATGTTAAAGATTTTAATAGACAAATGTTAAAGATTCTACTGGACAAATGTTAAAGATTCTACTGGACAAATGTTAATGATTCTACTGGACAAATGTCAAAGATTCTAATGGACAAATGTTAAAGATCCTACTGGACAAATGTTAAATATTCTACTGGACAAATGTTAAAGATCCTACTGGACAAATGTTAAATATTCTACTGGACAAATGTTAAAGATCCTACTGGACAAATGTTAAATATTCTACTGGACAAATGTTAAAGATTCTAATGGACAAACGTTAAAGATTCTAAAGGACAAATGTTAAAGATTCTAATGGACAAATGTTAAAGATCCTAATGGATAAATGTTAAAGATTCTACTGGACAAATGTTAAAGATTCTACTGGACAAATGTTAAAGATTCTACTGGACAAATGTTAAAGATTCTACTGGACAAATGGTAAAGATCCAACTAGGCAAAAGTTAAAGATCACACTGGACAAATATTAAAGATCCTAACGGACAAATGTTAAAGATTCTACTGATCCTACTGGACAAATGTTAAAGATCACATTGGACAAATGTTAAAGATCACAATGGACAAATTTTAAAGATTCTAATGGACAAATGTTAAAGATCACAACGGACAAATGTTAAAGATCACACTGGACAAATGTTAAAGATCACAATGGACAAATGCTAAAGATTCTACTCGACAAATGTTAAAGATCACAACGGACAAATGTTAAAGATTCTAACGGACAAATGTTAAAGATTCTACTGGACAAATGTTAAAAATTCTAATAGACAAATGTTAAAAATCAGACTGGACAAATGTGAAAAAATCACACTGGACAAATGTTAAAAATCACACTGGACAAATGTTAAAAATCACAATGGACAAATGTTAAAGATCCTAATGGACAAATATTAAAGATTCTAATGGACACATATTAAAGATCACACTGGACAAATGTTAAAAATCACAATGGACAAATGTTAAAGATCCTACTGGACAAATATTAAAGATCACACTGGACAAATGTTAAAGATCCTAATGGACAAATGTTAAAGATTTTAATAGACAAATGTTAAAAATCCTAATGGACAAATGTTAAAGATTCTACTGGACAAACGTTCAAGATCACACTGGATAAATGTTAAAGATCCTAATGGACAAATGTAAAAGATTCTGCTGGACAAATGTTAAAGATTCTAGTGGACAAATGTTAAAGATCCTACTGGACAAATGTTAAAGATTCTACTGGAGAAATGTTAAAGATTCTACTGGACAAATGTTAAAGATTCTACTGGACAAATGTTAAAGATTCTACAGGACAAATGTTAAAGATCCTACTGGGCAAATGTTAAAGATTCTACTGGACAAATGTTAAAGATCCAACTAGGCAAATGTTAAAGATCACAGTGGACAAATGTTAAAGATCACACTTGACAAATGTTAAAGATCCTAATGGACAAATGTTCAAGATCCTACTGGCTAAATGTTAAAGATCACACTGGACAAATGTTAATGATTCTACTGGACAAATGTTAAAGATCACACTGGACAAATGTTAAAGATCACAGTGGACAAATGTTAAAGATCACACTGGACAAATGATAAAGGTCACACTGGACAAATGTTAAAGATCACACTGAACAAATGTTAAAGATCACACTGGACAAATGTTAAAGATCACAGTGGACAAATGTTAAAGATCACACTGGACAAATGTTAAAGATCCTACTGGACAAATGATAAAGATCACACTGGACAAATGTTAAAGATCACACTGAACAAATGTTAAAGATCACACTGGACAAATGTTAAAGATCACACTGGACAAATGTTAAAGATCACACTGGACAAATGTTAAAGATCCTAATGGACAAATGTTAAAGATCCTTAAGGACAAATGTTAAGATCCTAATGGACAAATGTTAATGATCCTAATGGACAAATGTTAAAGATCACAATGGACAAATGTTAAAGATCACACTGGACAAATGTTAAAGATCACAATGGACAAATGTTAAAGATCCGTAAGGACAAATGTTAAGATCCTAATGGACAAATGTTAAAGATCACAATGGACAAATGTTAAAGATCACACTGGACAAATGTTAAAGATCACAGTGGACAAATGTTAAAGATCCTAATGGACAAATGTTAAAGATCACAGTAGACAAATGTTAAAGATCACAGTAGACAAATGTTAAAGATCACAGTGGACAAATGTTAAAGATCACAGTAGACAAATGTTAAAGATCACAGTAGACAAATGTTAAAGATCACAGTAGACAAATGTTAAAGATCACAGTGGACAAATGTTAAAGATCACAGTAGACAAATGTTAAAGATCACAGTAGACAAATGTTAAAGATCACAGTAGACAAATGTTAAAGATCACAGTGGACAAATGTTAAAGATCACACTGGACAAAGGTTAAAGATCACAATGGACAAATGTTAAAGATCACACTGGACAAATGTTAAAGATCACAATGGACAAATGTTAAAGATCACAGTGGACAAAGGTTAAAGATCACAATGGACAAATGTTAAAGATCACACTGGACAAATGTTAAAGATCACAATGGACAAATGTTAAAGATCACAGTGGACAAATGTTAAAGATCACAGTAGACAAATGTTAAAGATCACACTGGACAAATGTTAAAGATCACAATGGACAAATGTTAAAGATCACACTGGACAAATGTTAAAGATCACACTGAACAAATGTTAAAGATCACACTGGACAAATGTTAAAGATCACACTGGACAAATGTTAAAGATCACACTGGACAAATGTTAAAGATCACACTGAACAAATGTTAAAGATCACAGTGGACAAATGTTAAAGATCACACTGGACAAATGTTAAAGATCACACTGGACAAATGTTAAAGATCACACTGAACAAATGTTAAAGATCACACTGGACAAATGTTAAAGATCACACTGGACAAATGTTAAAGATCACAGTAGACAAATGTTAAAGATCACACTGGACAAATGTTAAAGATCACAGTGGACAACTGTTAAAGATCACACTGGACAAATGTTAAAGATCACAGTGGACAAATGTTAAAGATCACAGTGGACAAATGTTAAAGATCACACTGGACAAATGTTAAAGATCACATGGGACAAATGTTAAAGATCACACTGGACAAATGTTAAAGATCACATGGGACAAATGTTAAAGATCACAGTGGACAAATGTTAAAGATCACATGGGACAAATGTTAAAGATCACACTGGACAAATGTTAAAGATCACACTGGACCAAACGACCAGAAACACCGTCACAAAACAAAGACTTAGGTCGCGCGTCCACTTGAGTTTTGAACACTTCCAGGCCAGGCAACGCATAACATGCTCTCATTGTGGGTAACCACTATTTTGCCTGCGAGATAGATCTGGGAGCGACAAAAATGGACGCGCTGCCTGACAGGCAGACATGTTGGCAAGGTCTGCATCAGATTCCAGGTCATGCCGTCACACAGGTTGAGTGACCAAAGCAGCCTCTCTCCAACCCCTTTTCACTACAAAGCACTTGCATGTGCTTTTTATAAATTGACTCAAGACTGAATGAGTATATGAAAGGGAAAGCATGGTCTGAATTTATCTCCCATTTTTTTTATTATCCCCCATGCCCATGGGCATCGCTTGCGTATGACTCACGTTTGACCATGACCCTGTCTGCTATTAGCCTCTCCGGTCTGTCATCAAAGATTTTCCATTTGCCGCTGTTACTCCACATACCGTTCATTGTGATGTGGAAGTTAGCCATGTGGTGACCAAAGAGTTTCTGAACAAAAAGACAAGACAAGTCAGGACACCACTTCCAGAATAATAAGTCAAAGACAAAAGAGCAATAAATCAAAGACAAGTGAGCAATAAGTCAAAGGCAAGACAGCAATAAATTAAAAACAAGACAGCAATAAGTCAAAGACAATATAGCAATAAGTGAAAGATAAGATAGCAATACGTCAAAGATAAAACACCAATATGTCAAAGACAAGTGAGCAATAAGTCAAAGACAAGACAGCAATAAGTCAAAGACAAGATGACAATAAGTCAAAGACAAGACAGCAATAAGTCAAAAACAAGACAGCAATAAGTCAAAGGCAAAGTGAGCAATAAGTCAAAAACAAGACAGCAATAAGTCAAAGACAATATAGGAATAAGTCAAAGACAATATAGGAATAAGTCAAAGACAATATAGGAATAAGTCAAAGACAATATAGGAATAAGTCAAAGACAATATAACAATAAGTCAAAGACAAAGTGAGCAATAAGTCAAAAACAAGACAGCAATAAGTCAAAGACAATATAGGAATAAGTCAAAGACAAGATGACAATAAGTCAAAGACAATATAGGAATAAGTCAAAAACAAGACAGCAATAAGTCAAAGACAATATAGGAATAAGTCAAAGACAAGATGACAATAAGTCAAAGACAATATAGGAATAAGTCAAAGATAATATAACAATAAGTCAAAGACAAAGTGAGCAATAAGTCAAAAACAAGACAGCAATAAGTCAAAGACAAAGTGAGCAATAAGTCAAAAACAAGACAGCAATACGTCAAAGACAAGACAGCAATAAGTCAAAAACAAGACAGCAATACGTCAAGGACAAAGTGAGCAATAAGTCAAAAACAAGACAACAATAAGTCAAAGACAAAGTGAGAATAAGTCAAAAACAAGACAGCAATAAGTCAAAGACAAAGTGAGCAATAAGTCAAAAACAAGACAGCAATAAGTCAAAGACAAGACAGCAATAAGTCAAAGACAAGACAGCAATAAGTCAAAGACAAGACAGCAATAAGTCAAAAACAAGACAGCAATACGTCAAGGACAAAGTGAGCAATAAGTCAAAAACAAGACAGCAATAAGTCAAAGACAAGACAGCAATAAGTCAAAGACAAAGTGAGCAATAAGTCAAAGACAAGTGAGCAATAAGTCAAAGACAATATAGGAATAAGTCAAAGACAATATAACAATAAGTCAAAGACAAAGTGAGCAATAAGTCAAAAACAAGACAGCAATAAGTCAAAGACAAGACAGCAATAAGTCAAAGACAATATAACAATAAGTCAAAGACAAAGTGAGCAATAAGTCAAAAACAAGACAGCAATAAGTCAAAGACAAGACAGCAATAAGTCAGAGACAACGCTCTGAGAAGATGGCACTGAAAACCTGAGCAATGTGGCAGGTAATTGCCAGAGCTGGCAACATAATATTGACCTTGCTACCAGCAAACCGATTCCCCAAGCGGTGAGTGACATAAGAGGAGGAAGACATGCATTGCTGGTCAATGTGTTTGTAAACACACGCACAAGTATAGGAATAGGATTTACAATTCTCTTTACATTAGTAACAATGCCAGAGACGTTGAACAAGAAGGGCAACCCGTCTGAAGTGTTTGTTTTGTTATTTTCTTTTAATGTTTTTACTTGCATTTTTTCTCGAAATGTATTTTTTTCATACAAAATTTATGTCATCAGTCATTGGCCCACCGATTTGTATAATATTTGGCACACGGGTACCTCTTGTCAATGTTAATAGAATGACAGCAGGTTATTTAGATATCTCTTAATTTTTTGAGAATTTTTGGGGGCTTCCATTTTCCACACACGACATATATATTATTTTTAAAAATTCATTAAATAAAATGTCATCCAAAAAGTATATAAAAGAATGTTATTTTAATCTTTAGATATTGAATGGAAAAAACGATCTGCACAGGTTTAAAGTGATTTTATTCATAACTAAGTGAGGAAATAGATTTTGAAAATTTGGTAAAATAACACGAATTCAAAAATGAAAAAAAATCACTTCAGGAGACGCCCCTTTCCTTACAGACCAAAGCCAAACTTCCCAGCACAAAATATTATTCTGAAAAACCTACTGGTCTCTCCTTACTACTGCATTAATTGCAAGAAGACAGCAACAGGCTACACACTTGAAGAGAAATTTTATCAAAGAACAGTTTTAGTTTTAGTTAGCAAACTCAAATAGCTCTTGAACAAGAACAAATTCTCTTTCTCGGTGCCTGAAAGATGTAATTCCGTGTTAACTCTTAAAAGCCGGAATTATTTCTTCATTTACCCGAATTTTTCTTGTTCGTCTAGGATGCGCGCAGACGACTTTTAAAAAAATATTTATAACAAGCTTCAGAATAGAGAAAGAAAGACAAATCACACATCAAAATAACAGGAATTAAATGCAGTTTCAAATCAACATCAATAAACTAATGAAAATAGGTTTTTGCACTACTGGGATCACTAGATTTATCAGAATCGTCACTGTCTTCCATAGGTAAATCACCATCAAACTCAAACAAATTATCATCAGATTCACTGAGTTCATCATCGTCTAAATCAGAACCTTCATCAACAGTACAGAGTTCTAAGGCTTGTTGTGCTGTCAATCGTCAAGCACGGGCTTGGAAAGTTGCTCTAGACGAACTAGCAGAAGCCATAGTTGTAAACAAAAATTATCTGATTTACAGAATTGAAGAAAAAACACCTAAAAAAAGGGGAAAAATGCACAAAAAACACAAAATTTTTCAGTTGTTTTCGTTCTACTTTCACTTTCATGGGGCATGTGAATAAGTAGAGTGATTTCCCTTTGATTATAAAACTTATACTTGAGTCAAACGAAAGAATACTAGAGTAACGCTGACAGCGTTGTTCAATCAAAGCGTGAATGGCTGCCGAACATGACAGCGTTGTTCAGGACTTAAAGACTTAATTCTGAATAGCCTAGGCTATAGTCTATGACACTTTGTTACAGAACAGATTTTATGGAAGTTCCACGTCTCCCTAACTCGGTGTTCTGAAGCAAAATCTAAAATACGAAAAAGAAAAATTAAGAAACTGACTTACTAATATACGACATTGCTCTGGATTCAAAACCTGGTCTTTTTCACAAACTGTATGTTCTTTTAGCAAATGAATCACACCTGAAACAAAAAGTAAAAAAAACCATCAATCATGAATCCTACACAATTAAAGATTTTTACCTTTGAAACTAAAAATACAGCTGATGTCCAAATAAAGTCAACTGGCTTCACGCCATTTTTTGGTTTAAGTCAACTGTTTTCGGCACAACTATTTTCTCCCCTTCACATTTGGACTATGTCGAAAGGTTTGGGAAAAGATCCGCTTAGAGACCACTCAACTGGCTGTTTCTGTAAACACTCTCACTCATTAGACTCTATTCAACTTCCGGCATAATCCCCACATCAACACTACGCTTCACCTTTCTCTCGACAAAAGTAAGTAAAGGCTTGTCTTTGTTCTCACACCGACAAGCCATTGGTAAGGTAGGTAATCAATATATACTTTATATTTAATTTTTGACAATCATGGGTTGTTTCCCCTAAAATGATGAATGTCGACCTCACTTAAAGGTCGCCAAGACTTTCTCAGTCGCCAGACGTTGACTCTAAGGGGATTCCAAAAGTACAAATCTGAAAGCTGCTTCCCTCAACTGAGCTCATCTTTTCTTTTTGCTAGGGGGTAGTGGTGATAATGACATGTTTGTCTGTTAGTCTGTTTAACTCAAATTTAACCAATCCATCATGTGCCTTAATCAAAGTAGTAAGATGAAAGAAAGATATGTGAGCGGGTGAAAGGAAAGAAGTAGTTCTACCACTAGCACCTAACCATCGTATATATATATCTATATAAATATATATATATACATAAAATGATATGACCACTTTCACAAACACTGAAAAATCTTTGCAACCACAAGTCTTCCTGTCTAACAACTACTATGTCATAGACACCACAACACTACTTAATGTTATCTATGAAATACAACAACTATGTCATAGACACCACAACACTACTTAATGTTATCTCTATGAAATACAACTACTATGTCATAGACACCACAACACTACTTAATGTTATCTATGAAATACAACAACTATGTCATAGACACCACAACACTACTTAATGTTATCTCTATGAAATACAACTACTATGTCATAGACACCACAACACTACTTAATGTTATCTATGAAATACAACAACTATGTCATAGACACCACAACACTACTTAATGTTATCTATGAAATACAACAACTATGTCATAGACACCACAACACTACTTAATGTTATCTATGAAATACAACAACTATGTCATAGACACCACAACACTACTTAATGCTATCTCTATGAAATACAACAACTATGTCATAGACACCACAACACTACTTAATGCTATCTATGAAATACAACAACTATGTCATAGACACCACAACACTACTTAATGTTATCTATGAAATACAACAACTATGTCATAGACACCACAACACTACTTAATGCTATCTCTATGAAATACAACAACTATGTCATAGACACCACAACACTACTTAATGTTATCTATGAAATACAACAACTATGTCATAGACACCACAACACTACTTAATGTTATCTATGAAATACAACAACTATGTCATAGACACCACAACACTACTTAATGCTATCTCTATGAAATACAACAACTATGTCATAGACACCACAACACTACTTAATGTTATCTATGAAATACAACAACTGTCATAGACACCACAACACTACTTAATGTTATCTATGAAATACAACAACTATGTCATGACACCACAACACTCTTAATGTTATCTCTATGAAATACAACAACTATGTCATAGACACCACAACACTACTTAATGTTATCTATGAAATACAACAACTATGTCATAGACACCACAACACTACTTAATGCTATCTCTATGAAATACAACAACTATGTCATAGACACCACAAAACTACTTAATGTTATCTCTATGAAATACAACAACTATGTCATAGACACCACAACACTACTTAATGCTATCTATGAAATACAACAACTATGTCATAGACACCACAACACTACTTAATGTTATCTATGAAATACAACAACTATGTCATAGACACCACAACACTACTTAATGCTATCTCTATGAAATACAACAACTATGTCATAGACACCACAACACTACTTAATGTTATCTATGAAATACAACAACTATGTCATAGACACCACAACACTACTTAATGCTATCTCTATGAAATACAACAACTATGTCATAGACACCACAACACTACTTAATGTTATCTATGAAATACAACAACTATGTCATAGACACCACAACACTACTTAATGCTATCTATGAAATACAACAACTATGTCATAGACACCGCAACACTACTTAATGCTATCTATGAAATACAACAACTATGTCATAGACACCACAACACTACTTAATGTTATCTATGAAATACAACAACTATGTCATAGACACCACAACACTACTTAATGTTATCTCTATGAAATACAACTACTATGTCATAGACACCACAACACTACTTAATGCTATCTATGAAATACAACAACTATGTCATAGACACCACAACACTACTTAATGTTATCTATGAAATACAACAACTATGTCATAGACACCACAACACTACTTAATGCTATCTATGAAATACAACAACTATGTCATAGACACCACAACACTACTTAATGCTATCTATGAAATACAACTACTATGTCATAGACACCACAACACTACTTAATGTTATCTATGAAATACAACAACTAAGTCATAGACACCACAACACTACTTAATGCTATCTCTATGAAATACAACAACTATGTCATAGACACCACAACACTACTTAATGTTATCTATGAAATACAACAACTATGTCATAGACACCACAACACTACTTAATGTTATCTATGAAATACAACAACTATGTCATAGACACCACAACACTACTTAATGTTATCTCTATGAAATACAACAACTAAGTCATAGACACCACAACACTACTTAATGCTATCTCTATGAAATACAACAACTATGTCATAGACACCACAACACTACTTAATGTTATCTCTATGAAATACAACAACTATGTCATAGACACCACAACACTACTTAATGTTATCTATGAAATACAACAACTATGTCATAGACACCACAACACTACTTAATGCTATCTATGAAATACAACAACTATGTCATAGACACCACAACACTACTTAATGTTATCTATGAAATACAACAACTATGTCATAGACACCACAACACTACTTAATGCTATCTATGAAATACAACAACTATGTCATAGACACCACAACACTACTTAATGCTATCTCTATGAAATACAACAACTATGTCATAGACACCACAACACTACTTAATGTTATCTATGAAATACAACAACTATGTCATAGACACCACAACACTACTAATGTTATCTATGAAATACAACAACTATGTCATAGACACCACAACACTACTTAATGTTATCTATGAAATACAACAACTA
This sequence comes from Doris montereyensis, assembly GCA_037039925.1. NCBI lineage: Eukaryota > Metazoa > Mollusca > Gastropoda > Nudibranchia > Dorididae > Doris > Doris montereyensis. The sequence continues at coordinate 160,268 of JAXRKP010001008.1, forward strand.
TGTCATAGACACCACAACACTACTTAATGTTATCTATGAAATACAACAACTATGTCATAGACACCACAACACTACTTAATGCTATCTCTATGAAATACAACAACTATGTCATAGACACCACAACACTACTTAATGCTATCTATGAAATACAACAACTATGTCATAGACACCACAACACTACTTAATGCTATCTCTATGAAATACAACAACTATGTCATAGACACCACAACACTACTTAATGCTATCTCTATGAAATACAACAACTATGTCATAGACACCACAACACTACTTAATGTTATCTCTATGAAATACAACAACTATGTCATAGACACCACAACACTACTTAATGTTATCTATGAAATACAACAACTATGTCATAGACACCACAACACTACTTAATGTTATCTATGAAATACAACTACTATGTCATAGACACCACAACACTACTTAATGCTATCTATGAAATACAACAACTATGTCATAGACACCACAACACTACTTAATGCTATCTATGAAATACAACAACTATGTCATAGACACCACAACACTACTTAATGCTATCTATGAAATACAACAACTATGTCATAGACACCACAACACTACTTAATGTTATCTATGAAATACAACAACTAAGTCATAGACACCACAACACTACTTAATGCTATCTATGAAATACAACAACTATGTCATAGACACCACAACACTACTTAATGTTATCTATGAAATACAACAACTATGTCATAGACACCACAACACTACTTAATGCTATCTATGAAATACAACTACTATGTCATAGACACCACAACACTACTTAATGTTATCTATGAAATACAACAACTATGTCATAGACACCACAACACTACTTAATGTTATCTATGAAATACAACAACTATGTCATAGACACCACAACACTACTTAATGTTATCTATGAAATACAACAACTATGTCATAGACACCACAACACTACTTAATGCTATCTCTATGAAATACAACAACTATGTCATAGACACCACAACACTACTTAATGCTATCTATGAAATACAACAACTATGTCATAGACACCACAACACTACTTAATGCTATCTCTATGAAATACAACAACTATGTCATAGACACCACAACACTACTTAATGCTATCTCTATGAAATACAACAACTATGTCATAGACACCACAACACTACTTAATGTTATCTATGAAATACAACAACTATGTCATAGACACCACAACACTACTTAATGTTATCTATGAAATACAACAACTATGTCATAGACACCACAACACTACTTAATGTTATCTATGAAATACAACAACTATGTCATAGACACCACAACACTACTTAATGTTATCTATGAAATACAACAACTATGTCATAGACACCACAACACTACTTAATGCTATCTATGAAATACAACAAGAAGAAGTAAAAAAAGAAGGCAGAAAAAAGAAAGAGAAAAAAGAAGAAATTACTGCATTCATTTCTTGCAATTTAACCTAAATACTGCTTGTACCAGTAATATTTCTTGCAATTTAGCCTAAATACTGCTTGTACCAGTAATATTTCTTGCAATTTAACCTTAATACCGCTTGTACCAGTAATATGTCTTGCAATTTAGCCTAAATACTGCTTGTACCAGTAATATTTCTTGCAATTTAACCTAAATACTGCTTGTACCAGTAATATTTCTTGCAATTTAACCTAAATACTGCTTGTACCAGTAATATTTCTTGCAATTTAACCTAAATACTGCTTGTACCAGTAATATTTCTTGCAATTTAACCTAAATACTGCATGTACCAGTAATATTTCTTGCAATTTAACCTAAATACTGCTTGTACCAGTAATATTTCTTGCAATTTAACCTTAATACCGCTTGTACCAGTAATATGTCTTGCAATTTAACCTAAATACTGCTTGTACCAGTAATATTTCTTGCAATTTAACCTAAATACTGCTTGTACCAGTAATATTTCTTGCAATTTAACCTTAATACCGCTTGTACCAGTAATATGTCTTGCAATTTAACCTAAATACTGCTTGTACCAGTAATATTTCTTGCAATTTAACCTTAATACCGCTTGTACCAGTAATATGTCTTGCAATTTAACCTAAATACTGCTGTACCAGTAATATTTCTTGCAATTTAACCTTAATACCGCTTGTACCAGTAATATGTCGTATAATTTAACCTTAATATCGCTGGTGCCAGTAATATTTCTTGCAATTTAACCTAAATACTGCTGGTGCCAGTAATATGTCTTGCAATTTAACCTAAATACTGCTTGTACCAGTAATATTTCTTGCAATTTAATCTAAATACTGCTTGTACTAGTAATATTTCTTGCAATTTAACCTAAATACTGCTTGTACCAGTAATATTTCTTGCAATTTAACCTTAATACCGCTGGTGCCAGTAATATGTCTTGCAATTTAGCCTAAATATTGCCTGTACCAGTAATATTTCTTGCAATTTAAACGTGATACTGCTGGTGCCAGTAACATTTCTTGAATTTAAACATAATACTGCTGGTGCCAGTAACATTTCTTGAATTTAAACGTAATACTGCTGGTGCCAGTAACATTTCTTGGAATTTAAACTTAATACTGCTGGTGCCAGTAACATTTCTTGCAATTTAAACTTAATACTGCTGGTGCCAGTAACAACACTGAGTTTTCTCATGGCTTGCCTTAGATGATAATGTTTACATGAACTGTTGAAAAGCACATACAGAATAAAAAAAAAAAAAAAAAAGGAACACAAATATAAATGTTAAACGCTTCTCAATGACGCAGCCAAGAGCCATAAAATTTTACTATAATAAAATCAGTCTTATGCATTGTGGTAAAAATAAGTTTTGTTTAATACATGTCGGAACAATGAAGGTTATGCAATTTGGAGAAGAAAAAAGTAGAATTTTCAACTTGAAACATGTCCTAAACTTGTGTTCATTTAAACCATTCAAAGATTATGAAAACAGCTAAAACCTATCAACATGAATATTCAAACATTTTTCAATATGTAGTAAGTCCATTAAAAATAATCCACTTACTAGAAGTTTAAACACTCGGTTCACAGTTTTCGATTGTGCGCCTAACTCAACTACGTTCTCTGGACGATTTTTATACGCATTGTTTTTAAAATAGCCCATTGGAAGAAATCCACGGGACTTAGATCAGGTGAGTGAGGACTATTCATTGCGAGACTAGTCGATCATCGAAGATGTTGAGGAAGGTGAGTGTCGTAGTTGCTGTATGTGTACCCCTATCTTGATTTTCCCATCAAGAACCTAATGTTTGAAAATTTGATGTTATTTTGAAAAACATTTTCATAATTTTTGGGTGATTTCATCAACTACATGTTTCTGACTTGTTTCAACTTTTTTTTTTAAATCTTGACGGTTTGAAAAATGTACTAATAATCAACCCATACATCTGCCTGCCGCTGATCACTCTAAGCACAACTACGCTAATGACGGGTCATGTACATTTGCTTCACTCCCGATCTTCCAGTAAGACAAAGCGTTAGTGGCGAGTCCCGTATAACTGCACTGCAGTGCACTCAAAGACGGGTTTTGGGAATGCCTCTATTCTAACCAATTACGTTGATCAACCGACGCCATGCCAAACAGAGAAAGTCTATTATTCTAAAGGGGTAAAAGTGATAGTTCATTTTTAGGGGATTTTAGTAAAATTTACTTATGTGACATACGTGAAGCAAAAACATTTAACACCGAAGACCAAAAGAAAACGTAATATATATGTGACCTATGCCAGGTGGCTGAGTGGTTAGGCTGCTGGACAGGATCATGAGGTCCCGGGTTCCAATCCTGGCGAAGCTAGCCCCAACTTTGTGTTCCTTTCCCCCCACCCAGTTGTAAATGGGTACAAGCAGAAGCTTGGGAGTAAAAACCTGTGTTAAAATTGCGTCCTGTCCAGATGGTAATTATAATCACCTGTTCCACGTCACGCTACAGACACCAAAAGAGAAAGAGACAGAGAGAGACATAGAGACAGAGAGAGACAGACAGACACTACGGCAGAGAGAGAGAGAGAGAGAGAGAGAGAGAGAGAGAGAGAGAGAGAGAGAGAGAGAGAGAGAGAGAGAGAGAGAGAGAGAGAGACGCACGCAGAGAGATAGAGACAGACAGAGAGAGACAAACAGAGAAATAGAGATACAGAGAGAGACAGAGACAAACACAGAGATAGAGAGACACAGAGAGAAAGACAGATAAATAGAAAGAGAGAGAGAGACACACACACAGAGATAGAGAGAGAGAAGCAGAGAAATATAGAGAGAGAGACACACACACACAGAGATAGAGAGAGAGAAGCAGAGAAATATAGAGAGAGAGAGACACACACACACACAGATAGAGAAAGAGAAGCAGAGAAATATGGAGAGAAAGACACAGAGAGAGAGAGAGAGAGAGAAGAGAGAGAAAGAGAGGGGAGTGGGGGGGGGGGGACACAGAGAGAAAGAGAGAAAGAGAGGGGAGTGGGGGGAGACACAGAGAGAAAGAGAGGGGAGTGGGGGGGGAGACACAGAGAGAAAGAGAGGAGAGTGGGGGGGAGACACAGAGAGAAAGAGAGGGGAGTGGGGGGGAGACACAGAGAGAAAGAGAGGGGAGTGGGGGGAGACACAGAGAGAAAGAGAGGAGAGTGGGGGGGGAGACACAGAGAGAAAGAGAGGGGAGTGGGGGGAGACACAGAGAGAAAGAGAGGGGAGTGGGGGGAGACACAGAGAGAAAGAGAGGGAGTGGGGGGGAGACACAGAGAGAAAGAGAGGGGAGTGGGGGGAGACACAGAGAGAAAGAGAGGGGAGTGGTGGGGAGACACAGAGAGAAAGAGAGGGAGTGGGGGGAGACACAGAGAGAAAGAGAGGGGAGTGGGGGAGACACAGAGAGAAAGAGAGGGGAGTGGGGGGGGAGACACAGAGAGAAAGAGAGGGGAGTGGGGGGAGACACAGAGAGAAAGAGATACAACCTGCCAACCTCCTCTAGACCAAATTAAGGAAAATTCTGTGCAGAAATGCATTACTGCTGAAGTCCAACGATTTAATAAATACATAATAATATATTTCTTACAAGTGTTATATACAAGGTTAAAGCTTAAAACCTGGCGATTCCAGATACATGACTTTCCCGTATGTGCCCGCCCTTAATCCCATCAGCACTCGATAACCCCCCCCCCCATCCCTAACTATTTACACTCCCAATCCCACTAGACTAGCGTAAACTTGTCTTTATTGATCGATAATTGTTTCTAGGAATACGGGACGGAGTGGTAGTTGAACTCTACTTGGAACTCGTGCTATTAGTTTTAGTTTTAGCAATATTTCATCGCAGGTTTAATTTCTCAGTTGTTTCGGGATGTCTGGATCAGGACATTCAAATTTGAAATTTCCCGATCATTTTGAGAGGTTGGCAAGTCTGGAGATGGAGAGAGAGAGAGAGAGAGAGAGAGAGAGAGAGAGAGAGAGAGAGAGAGAGAGAGAGAGAGAGAGAGAGAGAGAGAGAGAGAGAGAGACGGAATCTCTCTCTTCTCTGTCTCTATCTTCCCTCTCTCATACACATACAATACAAGAATTAGGTATAGAGCATCGTGATTAATGCAGGCACCTTTACAGTAATATTGTGTTAAATACTATTACGGATCGGCTTTCTACTTACTACTACACTCATTTCACAAACTTTAACTTACTTTGAGGGCATTTGAGACAATTTTCTCAGATTTGAGGAGATTTTTTGTTTTGGAGGAGATTATTTTTAAAGGATATTTGAGGAGACTACATGGCCTGTTGACAAACCTCGCTTGAGTTGAGTGGGCAACCCGAGCTGTCGGAGCTGTGGCTCTAGGGAGTGGGAGAAAGACGGCAGCGGGCCCTCCTCAAGGACGACAGTCTGACTGGCCACTGTGCCGGCCCTAGCGTAGTCGGCAATGTACAGATCATCAAAGTACCTGAAGACGAGACAAACAGGACGTGTTTAATCAAACTTGACCCTTGGAATCGTGGGAACAAGATGCTTGAATAAAATCACTGACACATGAAAGAAAACAGGTATGGCATGGCTAACAGGAAACAGCTTTTACTTCATTCCTGTCAAGTCACATTGCAGCCATCTCCAATGAGAGGTGCATAATTAATTGACACACACACAAATGTTTCTTAATCTTTCAGGGGTTGGTATTAAAAAGAACAAAACAAATTAATGCCATGGAAAGCAGATAAATAAAAATTCCTTTATGGCTGTTTTAGCCCATGAAGCCAGATCATATCCAGATTCTACAGCGTGAAACAGAACAGGTGATAAAAATCACATCCAGGACAGGACACTGGTCTGATGCAAGTTTTTTACTGCTAGTGCTTGTACCTGTTTGCACCTTGGTCAAGTGGAAAAATACATGTTAAACGTCTTTCCCAAGGCCCAGCATCGTTAAGATTCGAACCCAGGACCACATGATACCAAATCCAGTAGCTTAACAGCTAGGCCATCAAAGCCATGGAAAGCAGAGCTTCACTTCTAAAAGCCAGAATCTTACTTGAGAACTTCCTTCTCTGAGGCGTTTGTGCACAGCAGCCCCATCTGTCCCTGTAAGTGGTGGGCCACTTTGTGGAGATTTTGCCGGTGTTCATCTTCCTCTGATCTTTCCCAACGCCCGCATCATCACTTTGTTCTTTCCAAAGAAGAATCTGTTTGTAGAAAGAGCAAAACTTTTATAATCACTTTGTTCTTTCCAAAGAAGAATCTGTTTGTAGAAAGAGCAAAACTTTTATAATCACTTTGTTCTTTCCAAAGAAGAATCTGTTTGTAGAAAGAGCAAAACTTTATCATCACTTTCTATATTGCTTGCTACTTTCATGTGTTATCTTTTGGGGTACGGAAAATACACAGCAAGTTTCCATTGTAGAGTGTGTGGTAAGATAACCATGGATGTCAGAGAAAACCCACAGTTTCCTTCTGACTAAAATTTACCTTTTTAACAGTCACTGGCAGCACTTCCAAGTCTGGACACTGTGAGAAATGTGGTTTTACCACCCGCTGGACAAGTGAGCAATGTGGTTTTTAAAATATAATATTACATAGACATAAATAAATAATTCAAAGAGTATTCTCTTCACAAAAGAAATCATTTTCGGGTGATATCTGTATTTTTTTTTTTGCTCAACGTAATAAACATGTGACAGAAAAAACAACTGTTTTGATGTATATAGACATCTATTTTCATTGGTTTATCGTTTCTGACATGAAATTCCCATGGAAATCGTTATTGTCTGACTCCTGTCTGAAGACAAAGTCAAAAACATTTGTTTAAATCTATCTTGAAAAAAAGAATGTGTCAACAAACAAAGAACTAAATTAAGCGTATAAATCACAGGGAGCCATAGGTGCCACAAGCCAATATTCAAAATAGCTGAAATTTTTTAGGACAACCGTAAACAAACGGGAGCAGAATGCGGTTAGTGAAAAACTACCCCCGATAAAGGCCGGTCGGCCAAATAGCAAAATTCTACTATATAGCGGAGAAGTGGCAACTATGGGAAGACAAAGCTTTTAGATGAACTGCGGGCCTTCACCAACCTGCTGTGCTTCCATGAGCTTTGACTTTTAGCTGAACATTTCGCATGTTGTGGACAGAAAATGTGAATATCCTAGCATACTGGTCAACAGTGTCTTGAATCTATTCAAACAAGAGAAGAAGAAAAAGGTAAAAAATCCATTTTTGTAGACAAAACGAGCTAAGCAAAGATCGTGAATAATCATAAAAGCACATCTAGTTTACTTTATAAAGTCAAATTAAATGCAAAGTTTGTAGGAATGAAAATAAAATAAAAATTCATTTGGAAAGTTCATAACTAATCATGATGCCTCAATATTCTAGTTTAGTATTCGAGATTTTACAAACATAAGAAATGCAGTTAGTTTTTAATATTGAGGAAATATCTGTAGCAAAACATGACATCACCTTTAATATTGAGCAAATATCTGTAGCAAAAGATGACATCCCACTTAATATAGCAAAAGATGAGCAAATATCTGTAGCAAAAGATGACACCACCTTTAATATTAAGCAAATATCTGTAGCAAAAGATGACACCACCTTTAATATTGAGCAAACATCTGTAGCAAAAGATGACACCACCTTTAATATTGAGCAAACATCTGTAGCAAAAGATGACACCACCTTTAATATTGAGCAAATATCTGTAGCAAAAGATGACACCACCTTTAATATTGAGCAAACGTCTCAGCAAAAGATGACACCACCTTTAATATTGATAAACATCTGTAGCAAAAGATGACACCACCTTTAATATTGAGCAAACATCTGTAGCAAAAGATGACACCACCTTTAATATTGAGCAAACATCTGTAGCAAAAGATGACACCACCTTTAATATTGAGCAAACATCTGTAGCAAAAGATGACACCACCTTTAATATTGATCAAAATCTGTAGTAAAAATGACACCACCTTTAATATTGAGCAAAATCTGTAGCAAAAGATGACACCACCTTTAATATTGAGCAAACTTACTTTAATATTGAGCAAACATCTGTAGCAAAAGATGACACCACCTTTCTAATCAATCGAAAGACATTGAAGAGGAATCAAAACTTACTCTATCAACTTTTGTTTCCCTTTTTCTTGGTCTGCGTCAGGGAAACTGTGGAGGAAAAGCAGTAATACAGATGAGGAAAACAGCGTGACAAGATTCTTGACATTTTAAAATACGACAGACAACTAAAATTTATGGAACGGACAAAGAGCCATGTCACGTTTTTCTCCATCCCCCGTCATCCCAACCCGTATTATCCTCCCACCTCGTCTTCCAGTTGTCACACATTTCTAAAAATTGGCTGATCACAGCCAGGACTAGGAGGTATCGAGCAGGCATTTATTTGAATGACATCAGTGACGGCTCTTTCTACTTTCAGTTTAAGATTAGAATGAATGCATTGTAGTTGAAGATTGGTGCATTGAAGGTATCGACAGACACATATGTTTGATGTACGAGCTATCAAGCAGCTTTTTAAAATCAAAGCATGGATAAAAGGGTCAGACCTCACAATTTGTGCAGTCTCTAATATTTCCTTTTCTTTGGTATGTTCACAATATAGCCATGTTTCCAGTCTTTTGGGATTTCTTCTGTTTCTCTGATTTACGTGAAAACCCGTGGGGGAAAAAAGGGGGGGGGGGGGGGTAGACCAGCTCACATTTATAACAATTCTATTTTACAATGGGGTGACCGATAAATAAAGGAAAGTTGTATTATAATAATCAAGCCTACTTCCTGTATAGTTCTTTAGTACGTTAGCATAAATGATGGACAAACACCCTTTGGAAATAGACTCAACCGAGTGCCTTTTGGACGTAAGCTTTGAGTCTGATTGAACGCATCCTTTTTCCTGTTTAACGCAACAAAAGCGCCTCGGCCCTTTTTTTTGTGTATTACGGTTGACCCAGGAAGCGCGGCAGATCCTATATTTAGGCTGCCGTCACCGGCACGGGAAGTGCGCAGGCCCTATATTTAGGGCCATACACCTAGGTGTCTTTAATGAAAACTTCCACTTTCCTTACATGGTTTATGACGTAGTTTGACCTTTGAGTTCATAGTTAAACAACAGCCAATGAAATTACAATTTATTTTAAGTCGTGGCTTTCCCGGTAGCCTCGTTATCCTTATTCATGTTAGTGACGCTTTCCCATTCAATACACTTCGTGCAAGCCTAAATTGATTACACTGTAGCTTATGGACTAAGACAAACGTAGTAGGTAGAAGTTAGCACTTGACTTTCTTTATTTACATTCCAAAGTCCACGGGAAATAGAGACGTGACGTCACACCAAGATACACACATAAAAAGTAAGACGATGACAAGACACATAACACGAGATTGGGTTGGAGAGTAGGGAACGCCACAACACACCTATCGCTGCTATTGTTTAACCCTTAGTTTAAATTTGTCTTGTTACAATAACATCTCAATATATATTCCTTATTCTTTCAACTTATACAAAATGCATCATGTTTTATTGGTGTTTTAAACATCTGTAAATGTGAACTCATTGTTCAAACTGAGCCTAAATCGTAGCTTCCCCGTTGCACACACTCGTTTTTCCTGCAGATTATGGAGCAACAACTCAATGTAAGAAGTTCATTTTCCAGTTACACCGCAAGCTCTACTTGGGTTAATAAATGGTAAACAAAAATCATTTTAAAATAAAGAAGATTAAAAGAGGATGATGAGCGCAAGACAGTAAGAAGGCAACAAGCAGGAGGAATATTCAGGCCGATCTTGACACATCCTTCCTTCTCGTCAAATGCCGGGCATCGCTCTGAGAGGTCTGTAGCAGGCACACGGGGAATCCTGGGCATAGCTCTCAACAATGCTGCAGGAAACCGGTATAGCCCTCTTACCTTACCCAGGGTGGGGTAAGAAGGGGTCGGCCAACTGTGTGTCAGGGATAGTGATAGATCTTAAAATAAAGGCCGGGCCCCAACTATGATACGTATTCCTATCGAAATCCCTAAGAACCTAGATCTCGATTTTCTAGATTCGTAATCCAATTCCTGACACCGACGATATTGACTGTGACTACCACTACCACTAACAGACTCTGATGGAGTCAGTGTCTCGATCTAGAATCTAAATTTCTAGTCTCCTGTCCCCTCGGGCTCACGATGGTGCAAATTAAGCTTTTTAAAAACATAAGATTACTTTAGATCAAAAGCTCTTTCTTCCCTAAGGTAAAAACCATCATACTTCTCTTGTCTCTCTTTGATTTCGGCATTTTGTTTTTCCTTTTGACAAGTGTTGATTCTACAAACAAGCCAAACAGATTCACACGTGAGTCGGTAAAGGCCTTCCACCAACCAAAACATTGGCTGTGACAGGAAGTGAAGGCGAGAGGGTGGATTTCCGTTCGTTTTGAGCAGAAATCTGGATATTGATACCAGCTAATGCCAACTAACGGCATTGTTTAACTGTTTACATAGAGCTGATAAATTCAGCATTTTCATTTATTTTTGCTATTGATAACAATTCAATTGATCATGAGCATATCCAGTACATCAATTTGTGTTTGCTCATCTTTTGGCTATCACGATGATATTATATTATAACATTCAATCGGTTTATAATAATTCAATTCAATCATCTTTATTTACCCTTTTTAAAAAAAGGAAATGATAGTTATGTTATCACAATTTCCGTTTAAAACACAACAACAAAAGACATCAATGCATATAAATTATAAACAAATTTAACTGAAGTTAATCATTAAATAAATAAATTTTAGGAGAAAAATATATAACGATACAAAAGTGAGTAAATAAAAGTGCAGTGAAACAATATACATAAACAGTAATTAAAGACAAATCAACTTGGTTTCCTACACAATCATCAACTTATCATAAATCATTCATACTTCATGCATCAATTTCCATTTCTTAAACATTGTAAGTTAAAGGCCATTACGCTTTCAAAGTTAAGTTTGGGGTCTATGCACATGATCAAGGTCTTTATATGAGCATCGCCGATGTGTATTGCCTTTTAGTTTTAGTGCTGGCCTGGTCAGAATAAGATTATGAGTCAGTTCTACTGTCGATTGATATTTGTGCCGCTTTCGTTGAGCTACTTCCAATTCCACCTCTTCTCAACCACCATTGTATTTCTAAGTCTCTATACTTTGCAGTCTCCAGCATCTGTATGCATGTCTGCTGTCTGTCTGTTGTCTGTTTCTCTCTCTCTCTCTCTCTCTCTCTCTCTCTCTCTCTCTCTCTCTCTCTCTCTCTCTCTCTCTCTCTCTCTCTCTCTCTCTCTCTCTCTCTCTCTCTCTCTCTCTCTCTCTCTCTCTCTCTCTCTCTCTCTCTCTCTCTCTCTCTCTCACACACACACACACACCAAATCAACCGACAACGATAAAGAAATAGATAATAATAGTAATAATAATAATGATAATAATAATAATAATAATAATAATAATAATAATAATAATAATAATAATGATAATGAAAATGATGATAATAATAATGATTATAAACAACTTTATCGTTTAATTGACACATCATTTTCATGGCTTACGGTATAGTTGGTGATATATTATGTTGGATTAAATCGTTCCTATCAAATCGCAGTCGGAGAGTTAAAGTCAAAAATGAAGTTTCTGACTTGAGACCCATTAAAAGTGATGTTCATCAGGGAAGTCTGATAGGGCACCTCGTATTTATACTACATGATATAAACGATCTTCCTAATACAATGAATTCTACCTGTAAAAGATTTTGGGGCGATACAAAAAAACTTTACTTCCAGGCTAAAACCATCAGGTATTGCAGAATGATGTATACTCCTTGTTTATATCGTTTGGAAAGTGTCAATTGATTTTAATATTTCCATGTAAAGTCATGTATGTTATTGTGACAAATCCTATGATTTCATATTTTGTTGACTCAACAAATCCATTGACTGGACTTTTGTAGAATCAGAAAAGGATCTTGGTGTAATCTTTGATAAAAATCTGAATTTTGATGAACATATACATGAATGCATTAATAAGGCAAAAAGAATGTTTGGACTTATTTATATAAGTTTTTCATATATAGATGTAAATATGTTTTTACACTTTATAAAACTGTTATTCGACCTATACTGGAATATGGAAAATTGTATGGAGCCCTTTATTTAAACGGCAATCAGTTCTTTTAGAAAAAGTACAAAGACGAGCGACAAAAATTGGAGCATGGTGATCTGTCATATGATGTAAGATTGAATTTTTTTACTCCCTCACTAAAATACAGAAGAAAACGGGGGGTTGGATCTTATTCAATTCTATCAAATTGTTCGTAACATAGATAATTTTGGTTATAAATCATTTTTAAACTAATCTCATATAAAGTTTACTCGGGGGAAATAGATTTATGATTTATATTACAGGAAGTTCTACTTTGTGAGACATAATGTTTTCATTATACGAACAGTCAAATTATGGAATAAGTTACTGTTCAAAACGAAACATGCAAACAATATTAATTCTTTTTAAAATGCCATTGATATGGAGCTCTAAAATTTAAAATATTTGTATGATGAATGAATGTGCATTGTTCTTATTGATTACTATATGTTCATTCATTTTGAAAACTCCATGATTATTTTGAGATGTATGGGACATTTATAGGTCAAATGACCTACATCGTCTCTGAAAAGATATGATAAAACCTGATAAAACAAAAGAAATGGTGGTAATAGACATTCTTGATTGACTCCAGTAAGTATATTGACGGGTTCTGTGAGGGTTTTATAATGAATGAATTGGCATGTTGACTGTAGTAAACTAACTAATTTGTATGAGATTCCATGACATTTGAGTCGTTTCCACATTGTTGTACGATCTACACTATCACATGCTTTTTCCACGTCCATGAAGGTAATATAAAGCGGAGAATTCCATTCGGTTGATATTATTCAATTATAATACGTAAGGTGCATATGTGATACGTGCATGAACGGTCATGTCTGAATCCTGCCTGTTCTTCTCTGCGACGTCTATCGATCTCATTTTTGATCCTTTCTAATACAATTCTATAGAGGATTTTTCCCGGTATGGATAAAAGGGTCAGACCTCGTCAATTCGTGCAGTCTCTAATATTTTTCTTTCTTTGGTATGTTTACAATATAGCCATGTTTCCAGTCTTTTGGGATTTCTTCTGTTTCTCAAATCTTGTAATAAAGTTTATGGAGCTTGTCTACGGTTGTTCAATGGCTGCCTTTAGTGCTTCAGGAGGTATACCATCTGGTCCCGGTGCTTTGTTATTTTTTTAGTTTTGCTACAGTATTTGGATCTCTCTTTTTGATGATGGATCTGTATTGATTTCCAATATTGTCTCTGCTGGTGGAATGTCTTGAGAATCATTGGGTGCGGGACTGCTGAGGAGCTCTTCAAAGTATTATCTCCATCTGTGCAGTTGATCTTTTGTGTTAGTTAAAATTTTCCCTTTTATGTTTTGAACTGCTTGCTCAATAGTACGCCTTGTCCCAGTAAGTTTTCGAGTGATGTTGTAGAGTTATTTCATATTCTTTTGACCTGCTGCTGCTTCGGCTTGCTGTGCAAGTTATTCTTGGTGTTTTTTTCTTGTCCTGCTTCACGCTTTTTCTTATTTCTTTATGAGCCATATCATATTTTCCCTGTATCTTAGCTTTTGATGCTCTCGTCTTGCTGTTGTTTACCTTTGATTTTAGGTCCTTTCTGATTAAAAAAAATCTTTTGCATTCTTTCTAATGTTATACAGTCCTTGTGCTGTCTTGTTTTCTTGCCCAGTATTTCATTGCAAGTGGTTTCCCGGGCTGCATTTTTTGTGTTTTCCATTCCTGTTCTGCCGAAAAGTCCTCTTGGATAAGGTTTGCTAATGGCGCGTAATGGTTTTTCAGTTGTATTTGGAACACTTTCTTAGTCTGTCGGTCCTGTAATAGCTCAGTGTTGTATTTAAAACCAGTTTTATCAAATATCACTTTGTAGTTCTTTAACTTCAATTGAAAAGTCCCTACTAGTAAATGATGATCAGAGCCAACGTCTGCACCTCTCTTCTTTCGAACATCTCGCATGGATCTTCTAAACCTACTGCCAATGCAGATGTGATCAATTTGATTCTCAATCTGATGATCTGGAGACACCAAGGTAACCTTGTGTACTCTTTTGTGCGGGAAGATGCTTCCCTAACCACAAGGCAATTGA
>JAXRKP010001009.1:0-5000 GCA_037039925.1 Doris montereyensis
CAGGTAGGCACCTGTACGGGGATTAGATGATCCGCCCTCCACGAGTGTCCTGCTGCCTTGCAGGCAAGTCTTGGCTGACCAAAGGCAAAGGAGTTAACCTGTAAGTAAACAAACCGCTATCTTACAGGCCAGACTTGACTGACCAAAGGCTAAGGGAGTTAACCATAAGAGAAAATAACAACCTGCTGCTTTACATGCTGGTCTTGAATGACTAAAGGCTAAGGAGTTAACCCTCACAGAAAATAACAAGGCCTGGTATGGGGCCTGAAGGTGGCAGCTTCCACCATCTACCTAGGATACAGTGGGATATCCCCTGCTTATCCAAAAACAAACAGACTCAAGAGAAAAAATGTATATATATATACATACTATAACCGGCTTGATCTTTCGAAGACCAGAAACGAATACGGACTGGTGATTTTTGAATATGGAACGTTAGGGCAATAAATGGAAAAGAGTTAGAATTAGTTGAAGAAATGGAACATTTAAGTAGACAATTTGGCTATTAGAGAAACAAAAGAAAAAAGAGGACAAGGAATAGAAAAATGTAGGAACGAATCATATTTTAATCTCCTCAGGAGTAGATGTCAAAGATAGAGCCAAGAGTAGGCCTCCTAGTGCATAGAAGACATGAAAAACTACTAGAAAGTTGGAAATTTATAAGCCTACGGTTATTAGAGGTAAATAGTAAACTAAAAGGATAAGAAATTAAATTATTAATAGCTTATGGACCAAACGAAAACGCAACTAAAGAAGAACAGATATCTTCGAAAACGATTTACAAATAGCTGCAGAGAATCTTAAACTCAAACAGGAACTAATGTTTTCAGGAGATTTAAATGTAGAGTAGGCAACAATGTAGAAACGTCAGGAGGAGTAATAGGTAAAGAAGGAGAGACAACAACTTCTCCAAATGGAGAGAGACTAATAGATTTTTGCCTAAAGAATAACATGAAAATAGCCAACACCTTTTTTCCTCATAAAGATATCCACAAATATACAAGAGTAAATGAAGACAGGTGAAAAGTCAATCATAGACTACATAATAGTTAGCAGCTCCCTTTTTTACAGTACATTGGATGCAAGAGTAAACAGAGGAGCAGAAATATTTAGTGATCATCACTTAGTGATTGCCAAAATGAGATTACTGACTGAAGAAAACAAACAGAAAAGGAAAGATAAAAAGCTACTAAACTCAAAATAGAGGAACTAAATAAACCAATAGTAAAACAAGTGTACCAATCTAGGATAAAATGATTTATCAGTGAAAGACAGATGGATCTGAATGATAGCACAATAGAAGAAAAGTGGCAGATATATAAAGAAACACTCCTCGATTGTACTGAAGAAGTCGTGTAGGAAACAAATTAAAGGATATAGGAAAAGAACAGCATGGTGGAATGAGAACATCAAGACTAAGATCAAAGAAAAGAAGGATACCTGGAAGAAATACTTGCAAACAAAGAGACCAGAGGATTGGATAGATTACGTGAATAAAAGAACTATCGCCAAAGAAGAAGGGAGGAAAAGCAAAACAGGAACAATGGGAAAAGTTTGGGACAAAGACTTCAAGAAAGCTATCAAGGAAATCAAAATCTGTTATGGGGTGCAATGAAGAGCATGAGAAAGACCAAAGCATGCCCAATACGACAAATTAAGAAGGTCAAAAGGAGAATTAATGAAATAAAACAGCGAAATCATGGAAACATGGAGAAAGCATTTTCACCAATTACATATTCCCTCCAAAACGTATGAAACAAGGAGTAAAGATCAATTATTAAGAGTAACAAGTAATCCATAGGAGACAGTTGAAGATGTAGATATATCAATGGAAGAAATCCAAACAGCTATAAGAAAAGTGAAATTAGGAAATCCCCAGGAGCAGATCAAGTTTATCCAGAAATGATTAAAAATCAAGGGAGAGAGGCAGACAAACTACTACATGCAATATCAACTATGGAATGAACTCAAACTATAGAGGGATAGCAGTACTTATCGCTCCAGGGAAAAGTATATGCCAGGATACTTGAAATGGGACTAAGGAAACTGAAATAGAGGATCAGATTGAAGAGCATCAGAGTGGATTTAGACCAGGAAGAAGTGTACAAGACCACATATTTACAATTAGACAAATAATAGAAACATTCCTTGAGAGAAACATTGACCTGCACCTGTGTTAAATTGACTTAGAAAAGGCATTTGACACTGTCAGGAGGGACGAACTATGGCTTAAAAGAACACAATGTAGAGCAAAATTTAATAGAAACCATTAAAAATGTTTACAATAAACCAACATGTGCAGTGAGAGTAGCTGGAAACATATCTGCAGAATTTGATGTAGATATAGAAGTAAGACAGGGTTGTATCCTAAATCCTCTTTTGTTTATCACATTTATGAATTCAGTCGCAAAGGCATCCTCAAAAAATGAAGAAAATGAATGTAGGTATGTAAAAGCTCAAATCAGTAAATGTATCAATACTTTCATTTGCCGATGATTTAGTTCTGTTTGGAAAATCAGAAAGTGACCTTCATTCGAATATCAACATTATGAACAATGAACTAAATAAAAGAAGAATGAGAGTAAATGCAAAGAAAACCAAAACAATGCTAGTAACTAAGGAAGCTAAAACACAAAATCTTGAATTGGCAGGGAGAATTTAGAACAAGTTCAAAGCTACAATTACCTAGGAGTAATGATTAACTCAGATTGACAACTAAGAGAAGAAATCAGCCAGAGAATCAAAACGACAAGTGCAATATATAACCATCTAGGAAAGGAATTTGTAGGTAAGAAGAATTGTCAACAAAAACCAAAATGGCAGTATACAATACAGTTTATTGTCCTACTCTCCTCTATGGCAGCGAAACCTGGACCAGCTGAAATGAAATATCTAAGAAGAGTAGTAGGGAAAACTAAAAGAGACAAAATCAGAAACACAACAATAAAAGATCAAACCAAAGCAGATGGTATAAAAACTAAGATAGAAACAAATCAATTGAGATGGTTTGGGTATGTAAACAGAATAAATGACAATAGAATAGCTAAATCAGTATACAGTGCTAAAGTCCAAGGTAAACGACCAAAAGGCAGACCTCGGAAAAAGTGGGAAGAAGATATAAAAGAGGCATTGAAGCATAGAAATTTAAATTTTTTGGAAGGAAACAGAAAATGTTAGGACATGGCATCCTGGAGAAAGATCATCTCGGGCATCTGAGCCCATACACCGAAAGGTAGACTGGGAACCTCTCTCTCTCTGCTCTCTCTCTCTCTCTCTCTCTCTCTCTCTCTCTCTCCTTCTCTCTTCTCTCTCTCTCTCTCTCTCTCTCTCTCTCTCTCTCTCTCTCTCTCTCTCTCTCTCTCTCTCTCTCTCTCTCTCTCTCTCTCTCTCTCTCTCTCTCTCTCTCTCTCTCTCTCTCTCTCTGATATAATGTTTTAGCTGATGAGTTATTATTGGCCTAGCCGGTAGACTTTATTGAATAATAAAATATGCCATTGATGTCGATGCGACACGGAAATATGGTAAGATTTTCCACATGACATATAAAAATGGAATTAACAAAATTAAGACCGTTAATTTAAAAATAACAAGTTAATTTCAGTCTTCTCCCTTTGATTTTCAGCCAATCGCTGTCGGCCTTACCTAATGACAACCCATGAAGGCAGCAAACTGACTATATCAACGCCGTCTTTCTAAATGTAAGCTTTCTGAGATGGAGTTTTTGGCTGTGGAGTTGATTCGCATTACCACAGAAATATGAATATTAGGAAAATGTCACTGTAATAGTTGTTGTTTTTTGACCGAGTGCTTGCTATACAATGAACAGCTTGGTTTTTTTAGGCAATAAAGTAATAGATTTGTTTGTTCCTGTTGTAGTTTTTGCGATGAACTTTTAGTCTTGAAACACAAACCCTTTTTTCCAGCCATGTTTTCGATGGGATGCGAGAGCATTCTGTCTGCCTGATTGTAAGCCGTAAATCTCTTTCTTCTCTCTCCTGAAAAGTCTGTGTATGTGTTTGTCTGTATCTGTGTATGTGTGTGTGATATATATACATATTTATATATATATATGTGTGTGTGTGTGTGTGTATTTATATATATATATATATATATATATATATATATATATATATATATATATATGTGTGTGTGTGTGTGTGTGTGTGTGTGTGTGTGTGGTTTACATGTGGGGAGTGGGTGTGTGTATGAATATGTATGTGTGTGAATGAATGTATTGGCTTGGAAAATTGAAGCAGGTGGATTGGGTGACAGGGGTTATGGAGGATGTGGATGGCAATGGGAACCCCTAAAACAGCATTCTGGCTGGGCAAATGGGGAGGAGCGGGGGGAAGGGTAGGGGGATCAGGGCTCAAATCCCAGCGATTGTGTCCAGGAACAGGAAAGTCGTCATTTTACTCATCAGACTGTATCTACATCTAATCATACTATCGTAAACACATGAAAAAATAACTTGAAAGTCCATTAATTGAATAATACTTTAAAGTAAAGTAAAGTTCCTTCAAGGCCATTATGGCCCATAGAGCCAGAGCTTATCCCGGTATCTGACGCGGTACAGATGATAGTAATCACCTCTTAGACAGGACGCTAGTCTAACGTAGGTTTCTACTCCCAAGTTAGTTCTTGTGCCCATTTGCACCTGGGCCGTTTTTCACTTCACTCCAATGTGGCATTTTATTGTGTTGTTTTTCACTTCACTCCAATGTGGCGTTTTGTTCATGAAAAAGACTGGTAATGCACTAGCCGCTCATGCTAATGAATGATTTAGTGAGAGAAGGGGTGGGATGAGATATAAAGGTCGAATTCTAGCATTTATGTTTGATACATTTACTTGGATTCTTTAAATGTAAATGTTACCCTTGTGCAATCTTCGCTCTTAGCTAAACACAATTTGATTCTGATTTATATATCTGGCATGAGAAATTCGAAGACTAAATGTAAACATAGTAAAGTCCTTCAAGATCGTTAAGGCGCAGAGAGCC
>JAXRKP010001009.1:10000-62500 GCA_037039925.1 Doris montereyensis
TATGGACATCAATTCAGGTGTGTAATGCATATTGTCATGTATAGGAAATTTTCACTTTTAACTTATAGTTGTTTATATTGTGTTTATATGCCTAGGTCTTCAGAGGGCGAATTGTAAAAAATGTATGAGAGCATTTTTGAAAATTGTCATTAGGGCGGTGAATTGTTGCATTTATGATCTTGAGATAAAGGCTTTTACCAATTTACTATCAAAATCTCAAAATAACTATACACATTAACAGTATATCAACATTACTCAGTAATCATTCAAAGGTTTTCAATATTGAAACAAAGAGGACATTTTGAATTACAATTACATACAAACTCCTGTAAAAAAATAAATTTGATTTACGTAAGGAAGCAAAGACAGCCAGTTGTGGAAAGGAAGACATAAAGTCTTAGAGTAGAAGCGTGGCATTCAAAATAACCTCCACAGGATGAGAATATGAAAGCAAAGAAGAAATATGCTTTTTGACATTTGAAATAGCATTTAGTTCTCTGTGAATTCAAATATTGACAAATTACTATAAAGGCAGAGTCATAAAGTATACCAAGACCCATGTTCATCGTTCCACATGGGTTATCAAGGGTAATCAAACTAAAAAACATATTTGATCTATTTATCTTCTACAGGAGCAATACAGATTTTCCCATGAGCTAGTGATGGAATTCTTGTCCAATCCAATCGCATCTTTTTCATCGTCATGACAACAGCTGACATCATTGATTCCTTAGTCTTCCTCCTCTGTGTCAAAAGTAATAGCCCATTGCTCCCCTTGGATTACATCACATCACGTGAAATTGACATATTTGTTTGCCTTCAAACATTGATAGAAAGATCTTGCCATTGAATCTGCCCACTGTTTATCCATTGTTATCATTGAGTTTTAGTTGGAAAGATTTGAGTTCAGAGCAATGGTTTTCATTGATTTGTGTTTGTTTGTTTGTTTGTCTGTATATTATCCATAATATGTATTTCTTTCTTTATATTTTATAATACTTTGACTTTGATCATCCCAATGTGAACTCAGACCCATATATATATATATATATATATATATATATATATATATATATATATATATATATATATATATATATATATATATATATATATATATATATATATATATATATATATATATATATATATATATATATATGGTGACAAGTATTATAAGGGTGACAAGTATTATAAGGGTGCTTAAAACCAGAGCCAGGAGAGCAATAAAGACGACATTATTTACAATCTAATGTGCACTACTGAAAACAATAACATTTACAGGAGTGTCATAACATTTGTAAATTTTCCATAAATGACACATTTTTACAAATGTTTAAGTGTTTTGTTCTTGGACATAAGTAATATATATATATATATAAATATATATATATATATATATATATATATATATATATATATATATATATATATATATATATATATGTGAATACAGGTCAAAACATTGCTTTGCTCCTTCGAATAATCGATTTTTAGAATTTGCAACAATCACAGGCGTTTGCGTTACAATTTTCTCAAGGCCCTATATATGTTATATGTAATCTCTTGTCTAAGATGTAGAGGAAGAAAATATCTGTTGGGACCAAATCAGTTACTGCTACTCATGCGGCATCATTTTACTGCAATAGCAAGCCCATTTATTGTAACAGTATCAGGCCCATTTATTGCAATAGTATAACTGAGTGTCAGGCCCATTTATAGTAACAATATCTGGCCCATTTATTGCAACAGTATTAGGCCCATTTATTGTAACAGCATAAGGCTCATTTATTGTAACAGCATCAGGCCCATGTATTGTAACAACATCAGGCCCATATATTGTAACAATTTCAGGCCCATTTATTGCTATAATTAGTATAATTCAGGCCCATTTATTGGAAGAGCATCAGGCCCATTCATTGCTACAATTTCAGACCCAATTATTGCAACAGTATCAGGCCCGTTTATTGTAACAGGATGAGGCCCATTTATTGTAACAATGTCAGGCCCATATATTGTAACAGTAGCAGGCCCATTTATTGTAACAGTATCAGGCTCGTGTATTGTAACAGTATCAGACCTATTTATTGTAGCAGTAGCAGTTCCATGTATTGTAACAGCATCAGGCCCATTTATTGTAGCAGTATCAGGCTCATGTATTTGAACAGTATCAGACCCATTTATTGCTACAATTTCAGGCCCATTTATTGCACCAGTATTAGGCCCATTTGTTGCTACAACTTCAGGCCTATTTATTGCAACAGTATCAGGCCCAGTTATTGGAACAATTTCAGGCTCATTTATTGTAACAGTATCAGGCCCATTTAAACTACATTAACAATATCAGGCTAATGTATTATAACAGTATCAGACCCATTTATTGTAACAATTTCAGGCATATATTATAGTGTAAGACAGCTATCAGATTTGAAAGAAAGACATTTGAATATTAATTGATATTGTAATTGTAAATTTGAAGTTTCCAAGCAATAGAGTGGAAGTGAAGTAGCGCCAGATGAAAACAAATTGTTTGTTAGTTGTGTGTGCATGTGTTTTTAGAGGGGTTTTTTTAGGATTTTTTTCTGGGAGGGTGAGGTGGGGGGGGGGGCGTTGGAGGAAAGGTTGTGGGTTTCGGTCTTTTTCTGTTTGCTTTTTTAATTCTAAAGGCTTTTCCACATTAGTTTTTCTTTATTTCTCTTTTTAATTTCCTTTGAAAAGATATGACATTGCATTGCTTGCTAGACTGAGATTTATTATAATATTCTTCCATTTCTAATAATTGTAAATATAGGGTTTTACCTTCTGATTTCTACTGTTGGCGTTTTACATCAACAATGTTTTTGTATAAGACAAATGAAAATAAAAGACAATATAAAGCAGAGTATGAAATGTATGACATTTGGAATTCTTTGACTAATATGTTTTATACTTTCTTTACTTCATATCTATCAATATCAATCGATGTGTGTTTAAGAGAAAGAAAAGAATTTTTTTTATTAAAACAATTTTTTAAATGTAACTTTAATTCCTTTTTAACTTGTAGTAATCTGTAAAAAGTGGATCAGAATACCTCATGGAAATTGTTTGTTCCTTCCCCTCCCCCACCTTTGTTATTATTTTATTTTTAAACGATAATCATATATATCTATATTGTATCATATAGGATAGTTGTGTTTCTGAATGGATTTTTTGTCTTATAACATGTTTTACGATATTTCATTTATTGTACTTGTACCAGTTGGTCAGGTATAGATGTGTTAAGTTGCATTTGGAAAACCTAGTTTGTACATTACGGTAACTTGGATCCTTAGTACATGTGTTAAAATATGTCATGTGTATAGTTACCTTCATACATGTATTTTCATACAGCTGAGGGGTATCTTGATTTCAAACTCATTGTCAATTTAATCAGTCTAAAATGTAAAAAATAAAAGGACAGTTTTTAAGGGAGGGATATAATACTTTTATGAGAACAGAAATCAAAATGTCATTTTGAAAAAGTTAAACGTTTTATTTACATCAAATTGTCATTACATCAAATGTAACTGTTTTTTTAAAATATCTAGGTTGGATTTTGTTCACATTCATACCTATCATTATGTAATATTATATAATACTACACACATAAACAATGAAAAATGTCTAAATATGAAAGAAAGTATAATGACCACACAATCAAAACGCATGTTCTACAAAATAAAATGAACCTTTTATAATGATCCTATTATTAATTAAACTAAAACATAATAAGAACATATTTAAAACAAAAAAGTGTGAGTTTTTGAAGAGTTAAAACAATTTAAATGGAAATTCTCTTGCTCCATATGAGCTATAAATTTATATTGAGCTGGGTAGAAGAAATCTAATTTGGAAGTTTGAACAAAAATTTGTTTTGAGTAAAGTGACCATAAATAAAATAGTTCACACTTTTGAGTCAATAAAAACTTTAAAAATAATTAATTTACATTTTATACACACAAAGACTATTTCTGTGCTCTTGTATAACCTGAAAATGGCTTCATAAATCACAGATGCTATTGAGCATATTATTTCATGTATTTGTGATATATAACAACAGTGATAGAAGAGAGAATAAACTTACAAGACCTCAGCGATGGTTTGCTTACTCCTTCCCCTTGGAATAGAAAATGAACATAGAGGATAGTTTCTGTATGATGCATGCACTTTAATACAATTTCTACATGTGGCTACAACAATATATTGTGCTAACTTACCAAACCTTACATGAAATATTTACTCATAAAACTCAACCACTGCTGAGCAAGTTTTATTACAAGTCCAATAATGATGGATTTTGTAAAACAATATAATGTATTATATATAAGTCTCTGTGTACTTCTGCTTATAAGGTGACCTTCTTTTACAATGATCATAATATTGTACAGTTTTCTTCAATCTCAACATAATGCTTTGCTTTTTAACTTGGTGCAGATAATTTGTTTGATAGATGAATTGTAAATACGTATGTGTGTAGAATATGCTGTGATAGCTCCTGTGTTTTGATATATTTCATTTCATAATCTATCTTTTTAGTGAAAAGAAGGAACGTATGATTAACTCATGCTTGTTCAATTTCAATCAAGCTTCTGTTAATAAACCATAGTGATCATGTTTTTACTTTTTTTTTACTTTCATGCATGAAACATCAGCATTACCACTGCAGTTTATATGAACATTATACTCGTAATATACGTCTTTTATTTCTTTGCTTTGTCTTACATATTCTTTATTGAACATTGACAAAGATGACCTATTTCTTTCTGTCTTTTGGAAATATTATATTATCTATATATAAAGGAGAATACTCCTCCTGAGATCATATTAAGTTTACAAAAAAAAGCGTGCTTACATTTTTATCAACTTTACCTTCTGAAAGGTTTTGCCTTTTTTTTTACAAAATTGCAGTTCTCAAGATCATTTACTTGCCCATTTACCTGCAAATTTCTTGTATAAAAGTAAAAGCATAACCTTATGAGGAAATCCTCATTGATGACCATTAACCCCACGTATGTAAAAACATGTCCAGTAATCAAATCTTTGATATTCTTAATCAACATGAAGTCTTAAAATAGTTACGGTTGAATAAATTTGAATTTATTTTCTTTCAAACTTTATGCCTCCCAAACCCCCTTTTTTTCCCCTTTATACATGTAGGCATTGTGGCCAGTCTGTTACAAAACACATGAGAGGATTCCCAATAGATACAAAATGATACAGTAGAAAAAAACACTTCCCATTATAAACAGAGCATCAAGTTGAATAAAAGGAAATGCTGCGATTTGATTAACTCGAGTATAATAATGAATAAGGTCTCAAACAACCAGAAACTAGAACAAGAGAGATGGGCTTACCTGCCTTGAGGATTTTGAATGCTGATATCACAAGATATGCATTAAATCACACAAGCAAAGAAGTTAAAAAGATGAAAAAGATCATGAAATGAAGAAGTAGAAGATGTAAGATAAAGGGTTGGGAAAAACTTTGAAGGGCAAAACAAGTACAAAGAAATATCCAAGAAAGAGAAGAGATAGATCTTGTTTAATAATACTATGCATAATTAAATGAAAGCTTTAACCAATAATATTATATATTTTGAAAACAATGTATTCTTTGTTTTGTTCCTGTATCTGTATTTGTCTTAGCTCTTAAATCTTTTCGGATGAAACCTGCTGTGAAAAAAAGACTTCTTGCAGTAAACAATTTTTTTTTTGCCGTGACAGGTTTTCTAGTCATTTCGACCAAATAAGCGATATCCAATGTCTTTTGCCATAACATTCAATCACATTGATATGCTGTGCAATACCCGTATGGAAACTATTCGTTAGCGATGCTTCTCCTTGTATAAAATAATATATAATCAATAACCCTCTTCCCAGTGTTGTTGCTTTAATATGATGTGGATTAAGCATGGTTCAGGTTTCAAATTACTCTTCATCATGTTTAGATCGAATAAAATGTCACACTAAAGGAAACAAAATTCTGGGTAAAAAAAAATGGGTTATCTTAATTTGAAATGCTTGGATCTCATTCAAGGTGTCATTACAATTATGGAAAAAATCTGGATGAAGTAAAGAATGCTGTCAATGTCATATGAAATGCGACTTTTGTAAGCTTCTTATAAATATCCTTTTAATGAGTGATGGTAAATATGATATTACAATGACAATAAATACTCAAAGGAATTCATTGGTTTTCAGTAAAAATGTTTATTGAATGTATGACATCGTATGTGTTGGTTCAGTGTTGAATTGAAACTATGAAATGAAAAGATTAAAGACTTAAGGCCTGACAGAGAGAAAAACTGAAATAAAAAAATTTGTTTACAGCTTTTCCATTTATGTACACAGTAAACAACATCATTAATTATCTCAAAATAAGAATAAGAAGAGAAAAATACATATCAAACCATCTGATAAGATCACCAGCTAACAACTGAACCAATCAACACTCTCACTCCTGTTGTATTAAACCCTGTAGGGATTCTACAACTAAAGATAGCTACAAAATTTACCACCAGGCACAAAAATATGCTACCTTTCAGAGCAATTATAGTCATGGTATGCCTACTCAAAGTTATTGATGATATCAGGGTCTTGGCAAGGTTGAGAAAGGGAAAAAGAATAGGTGGGGAGGGGAGGGGGTGGGCTGGGAAAGGTGCAGGAGGGCTTGTTTCATTAAAATTGATCCCGTCCACCATTGCAGTGATCTCAGAGTGAATAAAAAGGAAACAACAAGATGAAAGATTAGTGAAAGAAGTAAAGGAAAGAACATGACCCACAACTACAAGCAGCGCCCGCCAACCTAAAAATATGACGTAGCAAGCTCAAACACAACAAAGTATCATAAACAGAAGATTTGCACCGTTGACTCCCATGTCCTGTAAAGCAGCAGCAATAATCCAATGGTTTAAAGAATAAATCTAATGGTGAAGACTTTGTGCTCTCTAGAATATAATATGAAAGGACAATAACAGATTGTTGGGCTACAGTGTGATAATAGACAAAACAGGTTTTTGAAAAATTCTTCTTACAGTGTGCAATAACAACACAATCCAAATGGCCTTTAGTAAGTTTCCTGTTCATATACAGGGTGGCAATATACAAAAAGAGCATTCGTAAAAATGGCACTTAAAGCATGTGATTTCTATAAATAGGACTAGCAACTTGGTGTCGAAATGTCTATCACTGCACACAATTAGGCAATAAAACACAAATCAAGTTATGTGATTTGCAGATGTTGACAGGGTCATTCACATTGGCCATGGTACAGATTTGCATGGGCCTTATATTTTTGGGGTACAAAAGCATCTGACAATATCACCAGACAGTTCAGGAGGTATATTCCCATAGATCAGCTACAGGGGACTCATGGATGCACATCTGGCAGCAATTTTTTTAATACAATCAAAAATGTCTGCTAGCTTTTTGTTGTTGTTGTCTGCTAACTTCTGTTTTGTCTTGAAAAACAATTTAATAAATTAATTTTACATAGTTTTGTGAATGGTATCAACAACAGTAGAGATTTTATACATCTTTTAAGGTTTGTAATATATTTTAATATGTTTACAACATAGGTAACAAAATTCGTAGGATTTCTTTTGTCCTGTCCACATGCATCCATGATAGGACTCAATGTGCATTCAAGATCATTCGCACACTATGAAACCAGTCATGCATGCCTTAAAGTAAAAGTATAAGAACATGGGCCCTGTAGGATAAATAACAAACGTTCCCAACGTCCCTCCAGGAGAAGCCATAGAGGTATACATATGCATTTACGCTTGCCCTCCAGGAACAGCTATAGGGATCAAAATAATATACATTTACACCACTTACACCGACCCTCTAGGAACAACCATAGAAGCCTATATATGCATTTACATTGGCCCTATAGGAACAGCTATAGGGACCCAATTATATGCATTTACATTATAGATCTAGGAACAGCTATAAGGATCTAAAGAATATGCATTTACATTGGCCCTCTAGGATCAACCATAGAAGCCTACATATATGCATTTACATTGGCCCTCTAGGAACAACCATAGAAACCTACATATATGCATTTACATTGGCCCTCTAGGAACAACCATAGAAACCTACATATATGCATTTACATTGGCCCTCTAGGACCAACCTTAGAAGCCTACATATGTGCATTTACATTGGCCCTCTAGGACCAACCTTAGAAGCCTACATATATGCATTTACATTGGCCCTCTAGGACCAACCTTAGAAGCCTACATATATGCATTTACATTCGCCCTCTAGGAACAACCATAGAAGTCTACATATATGCATTTACATTGGCCCTCTAGGAACAACCATAGAAGTCTACATATATGCATTTACATTGGCCCTCTAGGAACAGGCATAGAATCCTGAATGTAGTGGTGAAGCTAGGCCTGGGAGAGACACTTGGCTGATTTGCATGAGCTTGTTGTCACATAATGATGCAAATAACTGTTGTACAATGTAGATCTATAAGCTATACAAAATATTGTACACATCATCTCATGCTTTTCATCTCTACTGAGAGAGTTTAAATCTATACTTAAGACTGACTTAGAGGTTTCAGCGTAATTCCTATCTCATACTCATACCACAAGTGAGCAAAACTAGATCTAGATAAACACTACAGTAACGGTAAATTGTCAGAGGTTGAAAATTTTTTTTTTCCTTCTTGTTTAATTCCTTCTTTAACGGTCTCGCTCGCCAAGAGTTTGCCTTTGTCGAGTCAAGGTCAGATGTTACTAGATCTAGGTCACTGAGTCAGCCTTGAAAACCTCTCGCTCTCGTGTGTGTATCGGCCTAATTTCGGCATGCACGATAAAAGAGTTGATTACTCAAGGGTGCCTTGCACGCTAGGAAATCTCAGTGCAGTCCCAGCTTGCACCCATTTGAAAAGCATTTGGGGCTGGAGGTGTTTCAGCCCCAATACCAGCATTTCTAATCATGATATCGATGATGATCTTCTCTCTACCTTATGTACATGCATTACACTATCTAGTACGATACCATAAGGATTACTATGGGAAGACACGTGGGGAAAAAAGGCTTTACGCATTATAGCCCTCCTTTCCTTTTATTGACTAATGATTTGGTGGTGCTTAGAAGGGTCTCTACCGATTGGCTATTTTATACGTATGTAGAGCTAGGCCTAGAGATCTAAGTCTTGCGCAATGTTTTTCGGAATGAAAGTTGAAAATTACAATAAGGATTAAAAATAATAAAACAGACTCTGCCCGTGCAAACTAATTCTAATTTGCATGACCCCCGTAATATTCCAGAAAACATTGATAATTTAACTTAAATTCACCCCTTTCAGGTAAATAACAAAAAGGCTTCTGATCACTGGCCTTTCTCGATGCAACAATAGCTTTTTGCAAAATCAGAAAAGCGTTTCCTGGCTTTCATCTCAATCTCTACGAGTTTCTGCCGTTGACTAAGGATTTCATTAAACAAAAATTACAGATAACCTTTTTTTTTATATGTGGACTTTTCGAGGGACATTCAGATCTACAGGCTTAAAGTAAGAAAAACGTACTAATCAAATTTTGAACGTACAGGTTGGCAACCATGCCATCCTAAGATACTACCGGAATACTTACTCATATTGGTAAATTGAATTACACATGGGATAAAATTAATTAAATGCAAATCTAAGAATAAAGAAAAATTACAAACAAAATAATTATTAATTCTTTTATAATACAATATTTTTGTACATTATGACTTTACTCTTGAATATATCTACACCAACAAAAAGGAAAGATCTATAAAAGGACTTATATTAGTTCAGAAAGGGTGTACATTATACCTACATGAGAGTTAGAATGACAATGATAAGGAAATATATCAAATGTTTACACGACAGTTTGCAAGTCATTACTAAAACTTAAGTAAATATAAAGATGCACCTCATAAGAAAACCATCATTATCCTCTTAGGTTTTCTTTCCACTGAACAATCTTTGGCCTCACTGTCCAATTCGTCTTCAAAAGATAATCATCATGAATGATTCACTAGAAGTACATGGTGATTTAAATATATATTCATTACTAATGTAGGTAAAGTAAGATATGCTGAGCCCTTCAATTCTCTTGATTCTAGATGACATACAGATGACATATCAACAACAACAAAAAGTAATAATAATAATAAAGACTATCTATATATGGCATCCAATCACATGTGAAGACAGCCCTAGGCGCAAACATCATCATAACTACAATTACAAGCAAGAGTCCTGTTTTAAACTCTGATTCAGATGTTATCAAACGTAAGTCTAGATGGAGAGAATTCCACACTGCTAGAGCTGCATGGGTAAAAGACCTCACAGCAAGCCTAACAGAGCAATTTGTTTAATATATTTTAAAAGACATTGACTGCTAGATCTTAATGCTTGTGATGGAGTGTAAACATGCAAAAGGTCTTCCAAATACTACCTTGTGGATACACTTAAAACCTAGTACAATAGCAGACTTGCAAAAAGTTCTAGCCTTTACTGGCAACCACCTTAACTTCCTAATTAAAGGAGTGATATGGTCTCTCTTCTTCTTTTTCAAAACCATCCTGCAGCCTGATTTTGTAATAGCTGCAGCTTATTCAATTTCTCTTTAGGAAGGTTAACAACATAAGATAGCCGTGCTGAGTATTTTGAGGATAGGTGGTAGATTGCCATTGCTTTCACACATACTCTAGCTATCCTGGGGAAGGGGGTGAGATGAAAAATTATGCCTGGATTGGGAATCAAGTTTAAGTCTCCTTAGTGGTAGTGTAGTCAAGACAATGTACCAATGAGTTACACACCAAAAAAGGCGTATGTGTTATAGCAGAACCATGAAGATTTAACACCTGTCAACACTGTCATTTGTTTTCTAGGTTTTTTACTACAAGACAACCCTGTATCTCATTGTTTGAACTGCTTTGACTTCAAATATTGAAGAAACATTTCCCTTTGGCAATTCAGTGTGGAAACCCCATGACATTTACATTATACAAAGGAAAATATAATTAAAAGCAAAAAGAAATTAGCTTCCTTGACACAATTCAAAAAGGAAGACTAATACCTGGTAGTAAAGGAAATGAGCAACGTTATCAAGGAAACTGGTATCGAAAGATGTGCTCAATAACATGTACAAATAGAATTACATGAAACTTAAAATGGACAACTTGCAGACATTGTTGAGGAAAAAAATAATAATTTATTATAACAAATAGTTCTTTTCATCGAGAGACAATTTTAGTCATGATTGTTGCAAGGCAAATATATATATAGTATGTAAAATATATCAAAATTTATATCAAATATAGTACTTGGTATACATACAGTGCAATTCAATCTTCTTGCATAAAATCTCAAAGGATAGTGAACATAATATGAGTTCAATATATTATCTGGTGTTGGTGGCCTAAGGATTAACCTGCTGGACATAAGATTTTTAAGTCATGGATTCAAATCCTGACAAAGTTAAGTGCAACATTATGTTATTGAGGAAGACAATGAAGATGCACTTTGTTTCTTGACCCAGGTGTGTTTAAATGGGTACCAGTATCAGCTGGGGAGTAAAACCAACAAGAGACCAGTGTCCTAATATATTAAGTTCAAGATAAAGACATTAAATAGTATTAAAGCCCCATAATGACAAAGACGACACAAATTCAAAGGGAAAGACAGAAAAAAATCTTTGAGTATCATGGGATTGAACTGCAACCTCGCCATTAAAAGACAGTGCACTACCAATCAAGCTAACTGCGTTCCTTAGAGCCCTATATATCATCACCTGTTCTGCTTCACCCTATAGAAACTGAAATAAGCTCTGACTCCATGGGCCGTGATGGCCTTGCAGGAACTATAGAAGGAGCTTTACCTGAGTTCAATCTGAGAAATGATGAGAAAACCATTTCTGAGACAGCTTGCTCTGCTGCTCTATTTCTATTAAACATTGTGAAATCATCAGTTGATGAGCCAGATCTATCTGTCCATTCAGTGCATTCAGATGAGCCATTTGTAAATCAAATTTGTAAAATGTAGACAACCAAAAGTTTTGTGTGAGTGTTGTATTTGCAGTTCAGTAGCAAACTTGTATTTGTCATTTACCAATAGGTGTAAGATCAACGAAAGAAGTCATTTTGAAAGAAATCTTCTCCTTACACTACATGTCATATGTACAAATGTGTAAAAAGAAAATTCAATGATCACAGTTAACAAAAAATCACATTTTAGTGTATAGACTTCACTATAACACTTACCTTGACACAGCAGTGCTCTGATACTGTGTCATTCAAATCATAAGAAATGAACATTTATCAAACCCCTTCATGTACTTTTTTTTGCTAGGGTGCTTTGATTTTGAATAAAACTCGTTGACAAGGGGTTTGCCTTCATAAAGCATGACTTCATTGAATTCTCCTTTCAGTCAATAGAATAATAGTATCAATGCAGACTACTTGCACCTGAGCTATTTTAGGATCGGGTGACCTATCAAATTCTGTGACATTAGTGCTCGTAACTGGCAGTGAACCTGCTAGTAATCTAGCTTTAGATCTAGAAAAAGCTATGTGTACATCTAGATCAAAAATTAGGAATCTAATGAAGTGTGGTGCTCGTTCTTTCTAAACATAGATCTGGATTTAATACAAGTTTCAACACATTCATGAACACTCAAATTCAATCATCTCCTTTTATAAATATAATCAATGAAAGTCATATAATAAGCATATACTCTGGTGGAAACATTCACAATTGCACTTTCAGCATCACCTTTAACCACAGAAATTAATATCCATCAAACTTGCATACGAATTTGTACGGTCTTTCAGTTTATTTATAGAAACTAAATCTTTAATATGATTTACACCCTTCTGGTTATTCGAACTCCGCCATGTTCGCAAGCTCATGCTATGCACCATGGCCTCGTTCCGAATAACCTGTAAAGTTTAAAAATTGTCTTTTAAAGCAGTAAATAAATTAAACACTAGCAAGTTCTTCTGTTCAATACAAACTCATTACCATTTTGGTGTGCCTTCATATACAATATGTCTGTGTGCATAATATATTATATCAACAGAAGTGTTATTTAATATCATGTAATAATCAGATATGGGGACAACAAACATATTTAATATCATTAATTTAATGAGATACACATCTAAAAGTGAATGAAAAAAACTAACGTAAGCATTAAAATAGAAAAATAGGCATAATTCATCTTCAAATCATTGTCATAAATAGTGCATAAACTGTAAGAAAATGGAATTTACATTCTTACCAAATTTCAAATATTTATAATATTGAAACTTATTGGACTACATTTGTAACTCTGGTTACGTCAGATACTCAAATCTTAAAATTTTGACCCACACAAATGGAATCAGGATATGGGGCAGTGCAAATCTACATGCCACCTGTAAGTTGAACGTGACTCACTCAAAATGAATATCTTCTGCGCAGTATTGACTGTGCATTGTCCTTTCTTCTTTGATGCACAAATCATCATCATTCACAATTACCTGGAAATGCTATCCATGAGTCTCATTCTACAACTAGCTGCAGAGGGTGACTCCTTTTTTCAGCACGATGGCACTGGCATCTTGACATCCGCAGCTTTCTTAATGATCTTTTGCCAGATATATGGATTGGCCGTGCTGCACAACAAGGCAAGGTGTTTTGCAAGTGGCCCCTGTTATCACTAGACCTGACTGTTTATAACTTTTTCCTGTAGGGGGTACATCAAGGACAGGGTTTACATATCTCCATTAGCCGTAACCCTGAGTGATTTGCAGAGACGCACCACTAATACATAATCTCAATCACACCAGATATCCTGCAGAGACCCTGGGCTGAGCTTGATCACTTGATCACTGTATCAAAGTTTGCCGAGCAAATGGTGGGTCACACATTGAGTGTCTGTGATACCGACTGATACTAAATAAAACTAGATGATATAATGCAACTTTAGCCACTAATATGTGAGTTTTTCTCAATAAATTCACATTAAATATTCAGGTCTGAAATTGGGCACGGTTTTTATTATCACTCTGTATTATACTTTCTCTTACTCAACGACTTAAAAAACCTTAAGTTCTAAATTAAATTCAAAGGAACAGTAAAGGTGCAGGTAATTGAAATTATTTTAGCAAACACCAAAAGAAATCAAAGAAGATTTTGGTAAAGTGCCAGAACAAAACTTGACCGTAGTTTTAGCAATGAGCACTAAGAGTAAAGCAAATCAAAGTTATTGTACAGTATAACTTTGTGTAAGGAAAAGAGTTGGCAAAAAGCCACCAACAAATAAACCAAGTAATCAAACAACCCTTGGGGAATATCAACAAACCAAAAGAATGCAATTTATAATGTTACGTCAACATGAGATATTTTACAAATCATAGTCAACATCCTACAAGAACAGGAATAGCAAAAAAATGTGCGTATCCAGTCAAAACATCTTGTTAGTAAGAGATAAAAAAAGAAAAACAAATCATGACATTCTTTTGAGAGGAATTTTGCACAAAAATCTCTCCTAAAGTGCTGGACAAAATGAACAAATCATTAATCAATTTTTTTAAATGATTAATCTTAAATGAGTATTAACATGACCGAGTACTCAATGGATCTAAATTTATTGAAGTTAAAATACAGGAAGACTAGTTAAAGCAAGAAGGTCTCTTGTCATCCAATCAAAACATCCCCAACTTGTTCCACAATAGAGGAATTACTTTGGCTTTTTAAAACTGATAGCCATGGCAGAAAATGCAGCTCCTAGGTGATTTATTTCAGCCTCCCATGCATTTTGATATATGTGTCTGATTCATTTTTCCAGAAGGCATACAGTGGGCAGTGAAGGAGAAAAAAAAGATTCATTCTTTTTCAACATGATGGACAATGAACTCACAGGTAAAGAAAGTCATATGGGGAAAGTCATAAGTATTTAGTTTGAGCAAACATGATAATTTTGTGATACATTTATGGTCCTTGGCATTGATCCAATCAAACGAAAACTTGTTAACATGATATATATAAGTATTACAAAATGAAGAAAGTAAAATAATATCGTTAGTCCACATCTTTTTCTAAAATATTATTTTCTCTTGACTCTACTTTTCTTTTGACTTATTTTATAGCAATGGAAATGCCTGATGTTTCCTCTATCTGACTATATCCATCAACTTATTTTTACAACTTTCAATATTACATCTGACATTTCTTTTCTGTGTGTCTACTAATTTTTGCAACTTTCAATATCAACGTCTGACATTTCCAACATTGCCTTCATGTGATTGTCTATTAAATAATGACTAATGTAAAACAAATAAAAGAAACTTTTAATCAAATAGCCAGAAACTGTTCACATTTTCAGAGCATATGAAATTTCATACAGTAGATTATGTAGTGTGCCCTATGATGATAAACTGGCCTATAAAATTAGCAAGTCCAAGAGTTATAAGGAAACCATGAAAGATGACCTTGATCCATGACAGAGAGCCCTCTTTGTAGCACATCAGCATGTACACACTACAAGGGAAGGCAATGGCATAGGAAAAACCACAAAAAGCACCAACAAAACTGTGAAGAAAATAAAAATATTCATAAGAATAATGATAGCGAGGGTGACCTCACTTAAAAACAATGTCTTACATCACTAGATCACTAAATCAGTTTTATTATGAAAGGGAAAGAAAGACAGGGGGGAAACGGGGTAGTGGTGGTTGGGAGTAAGGGGGCTAAGGAATGGTGAGACTTGAGAGTTGCTTTGTTTCGTTGAAATTTACCCGTCTGCCAGATGTGGTGATCTCAAGGTGAATTAAGAGGAAAGAGCAAGTTGAAAGATAAGTAAAAGCAGGAAAGGAAAGAAATAGGACCTACTAGCAGTGCCGGTCAACCCCGCTGAGAGTTGCTAGTCCTATGTTCAAATCCAACTTTGATGAAATGGATTTAAGCGTGTCCACTGGTTTGAATGATCTCAAGGACAATTAAGAGTAAACAGCAAGATTATAGACCAAAGTAAAAGAATAAAAAGACATATGTAGGACCTACACATTGCATCCACCAACCTCTTGTTCAAATCCCAGTAATGGCATGAAAACCCATCGGAAGTGTTTGGGGAAACTGGTTGAAACTACTCCTGGCCCTACATGGACTGAAAATAGCAGCTATTCTTACCAACATTGAAAGATAAACTTATGAAGTCCTTTGGGTACATAGTTAAGCGATTCCCATCAAAATCCATGTTGTTTTACTACGTCAAAACAAATCCCATAAATGAATGAGCGATTGAATTTTTTTTTTTTATGATGCCCAGATATTGGCAATTAGATTTGAAGAAAGAATTGAGAACGAGAATTATTGCAACAACAGCATGCATATCACCATCTCCACTCTGCCGTTTGCAAGCAAAAGATCACAAAATAGCCTCAAACTTTCCGCTACATTTTAGTACACCTCAACATCTCCACTACATTTTGGTACAATCACGAGAAACGTGTTTTGTCCTCTCATTTCGCTAAGATTTTGAAACAAAGTCTCTCTTCTTCCTTAGAATAATCCTCCAGGATTCAGGTTTTTTTCAAACAAAGCAAGAATTTCGCAGCTTCAGTTGATTATGTAATACAGACTATTCTGCCTTTCATTTGGAAGACACTCACTCCATTTGGTGACCTATTTTCAAACGAAAGACCGTAAGATCAGTTTCTGGCATATAAGGTGTTTCGTTTGCAAACGAGACAGTTTGACCAGAATTTCAAAGAAAGGTTGTATCTGCCAGTCATCATCTGTTACAGCCTTGTGTTTAGAAGAAAGTGAACTTGAGGAGAGGCTCAATTACAAATGAAAAGCTGTATAGTAATAGTAATACATTGTTTAAAGCCTATTAGCTGATTGAAACCATTAAACGGCCTTTCGTTTGAAAATACCGCAGCCAGAGGCGCTCATACGGTTTTTCGTTTGGAAATGGATCGCATACGGTCTTTCATTTGCAACAAGTTTACTTGTGCTAGCCAATGTAGTCATCTTGAAATTTTCAAATGCTCCTAATTTCATAACTATCAACATTTTTTTCAACTTTACTTTGATGATACATATGACTTTGTTTATGTCTAAATTATCTGAAGAGGTTAAAAAGTGTTGGGGTTTTTTTTCATTTTGACTCATGTGGTCTTTCGTTTGCAATGGCAGAGCTGAACACACCTTATATTGGTAATATCAATCATTTTCATAATTCTAATCGCATCGTCAAGCATCACAATCATGTGAAAATAATTCAATATATGCCTTCTCCATTAAAGCTTTAAATTCACATAAATTATTTGATACTTCTGCATTTCTTACCTGATTATGTGCCCTATGTTTGGCAAGAATATAGCAAAGAAGACACAAATTGCCACCACCACAAAATTCAGGATCAGAACATGCAGCTTCCTGGAAAGTTGAAGAAGAAAAAATTAAACCACTGAAAAGGACAATGTCAGGAATAGATTAAAGACACAATATGTAAACTGGGATATAACTAACAAACAAATATTTAAAAAACAAACAAACAAATATTGAAAACAAAAAAAATTCCTTACCCAGGCCAAATTCTTCCAAACAGGAAATGCAAAAGTTGAGCCCGGAAAACGTACAAAAGAAGAGGTAGAACACAAGTCATTTGAAAGAAGAGACAGCAACGGGCAACAA
Source organism: Doris montereyensis (assembly GCA_037039925.1). NCBI lineage: Eukaryota > Metazoa > Mollusca > Gastropoda > Nudibranchia > Dorididae > Doris > Doris montereyensis. The sequence continues at coordinate 27,698 of JAXRKP010001009.1, forward strand.
ATGCCATCACATCCTGAGACGCAAGGTTGTTCAAGAGATTCTGTAAACAGGTGACAAACAAAAGACACAAATAAAGTAAGAGAGCCAAATCATGTAATATAGTACGGTTAATTAACATCTGTAACTCTTTTTTTTCTTCTGAATTGGGGCGTCTCAAGATTATCTCAATTTTTGTACAACAAAAAGGAACATATGATACAAGGTCACCATCTAGACAGGATCTTGGCCAGCGACATGTGTTACATGTAAGTGTCTTTCCGTAGGATACAGCATTCAATATGATGACACTAGGATTCAAACCCATAATCTCATGGTCAAAAGCATAGTTGTCTTCATAAAACAACACTGGTGCCATCCCAAGGAAAATTGACATAGATAGAAAGCAAGCATGCTTGAAAAATCAATACGATAATGATTCCCAAACTGACAAAAGTAACAAAAAAAGAAAACTCTGAATTAATAAGCTAAGACTATTCTCCAGAAATTATTTATGAGTGATTAAATAAAAAGTAAAATCTCAATTGCTTTTGTGTTGTGATAACCCTTAGACGTGTACATTGTACAAAGAGGTACTAGTAGGAAAGCATGAGTCACATTAGAAATGATAAGCAAATTAGGAACTCATCTTTAAAAAGTTAATAATACTAGTCAGACCCGCTTATTCCAAATTCGGTTCTAACACCAAATTCCTGTGTGTTCCAATTATTTTCTTTAAAAAACATCATTTTTTCTAACCATTTGAATCATTTATCTACATACATCTCAACCCACCTAATCAAAATATTTTTAGGTTCATGGAGAAAAAAATCAAAGGTTTAATTGAATCTAATCCCGTGATAAATCAAAGCAAAACTTCACAAGGGTACCACGCAAAGGTCCCTGGTTAATTTCAATCAAGATAAACGGACACCATTTAAGAAAATAAAATAAAAACAACCCTGATACAATTCCCTAAGGAAGAAAATGCACTTACGTCTTCAATGCAAGATTTATCCAAGGGAAACGAAGCATAAAACATGGCACCCATGAATGTGTAAGTAAAGCAAACCAAGACGTAGGCAATGATGAGGTCACGTGCCTGGTTAATAGGAGAGAAGAAAACAAAAAATGAAATTATTTTCAAAGAATGATTTTCTGAAACCTTTCATAACAAAAACAAAAATTATTTACTTCTACCACTACTATTCTTAATACTGCTTACTGCTTAGTTAGCACTACTACTACTGCTATTACTATCAAAATTACTACTACTCCTTCTGCTATAAATTACTACTACTTTACTACTTCTACTACTATTACTACTACGTGAAGATAATGACACAAGATAACTTGCCTCATTGTTTGTCTTTATCTACGTTATATTACTACTATGGTACTATTACTACTACTATTGTTACTTCTATGCTGCTACTACTACTACTTCTGCTACTAGTACTTCAACTGCTGCTGCTACTACTACTAAGTTATAAAATCAACTAATGACAGATTAAGAGGATGGACAAAGAGTAATTGCTTTGTTTTCAATCTACCACCCCCCCCCAATTTGGTGAAATTCATTTCTTACATTATTTTCTGGATGTTTTTGATTCTTCACAATGGCCATCACTGCATTTTGAAGGAAATAAGCTAAAGCTGCTACCCCTGTCAGCGCCGGAAATGTCCAAGAAAATTCTGTGCATTCAAAAATAAAGTTGATAAGAAAGAGAGTCAGAAGCAAAAGCTTATTAGTGTTAGCAACATATTGAAAAAGAAAAAGAAGAAGAATTTTTTTTCACTAAGATAACTTTACATTATGGAGAGAAAAAGAAGAAACTGGATATAATATACCAAGATCTCCAGGGGTGTATAGCTTAATTCAGGAAAACTGTTATTTCATGTGATGATTACATACATCCTGCGCCATTAAGGCCAGATGACTTTATACTGAAAGTATGGCAAACAAATCATTTATTAAATGCTGATTCATACGCTGGCCTTTCTTAGGGAACATCGGCTTTACAAAAAACCCCAAAAGAAAATACTTTGGCTCTCCCATGACCTCATTTTCCAACATTTTCATTCAAGGCTTTAAAATTATATTTAGAACGGTGTAAACAGCTGTCAATTAGTTGTGTAATTTTCAACTACCATTTACTTACAGGAAAAGAAATAGTGATATGTACATAAAGAAAGCCAGATGCTTTTATCTTATAAGATAAGATAAGATAAACTTTATTAATCCAAAGGAAATTACAATGTGTACAAGAATAGCTCAAATTGTTATAGTTTCATTTACGCACAACTCACATACTGAAAATACGTCAATCACACACTCATGCAATCATCCTTCGTAGTGTTATCATTATTTTGGGTATTAAACATAATGCATAAAGATTGGGATAGGCTGTGTGTCACTTATAAATAATACATTAATTTACAACAGGAATAGAGGGGAGTAGTTTCTTGTAGCCGATGGAAGGAATGAGTTAAGATATCTTTGTTTTGTTGTTTTAAAATGAATTAATCTTCCACTTCTTTGGCTCCATTTTATTTGGTCATACAAGTTGTGTGTTTCATCACGTATGATTTTGTTTAATTTCTTGTTGCATAGTTTTTTGCATATATTATCAAACTGTAATAAATGTGTTCTGTTCAGCATTTTACAAGCATGCTTAAGGCATCGATTAATTTTTTCTTTTATCCAATTCTTTGGCATTTCCTCCCCAAACAGGCAAACAGAAGTTGAGAACAGTTAAAATAAAAGATTAAAAAAACATGGTTAGTAATTTGGTGTCTAAGTCAATAGAATAGAGTTGCCTCATGAAATACATCCGTTTGTACATGTCTTGACAGATCTTTGCAGATTGTCCGCTCCATTCTAGTTTCTCGTTGAAAACGACCCCGAGATATTTGTAATTGGACACAATTTCCACTTTCTCGTTTTTAATGTCAATCTGGTGTTCTTTTGAGTTACTATCTATCCGAAAATCGAAGATGATTTCCTTCGTCTTCCTAACATTGAGCTGAAGATGATGATGATCGCACCAGTCGACAAAAAGTGAAATCTCACTCTCATACTTTTCGAGGTCACTCTGGGTCTTAATATGACCTTCTATCACTGTGTCGTCAGCGTATTTGATAATGTAGGTGTTTCCTTTCGTACTCCTGCAATCGTTTGTGTATATGGAGAACAGTACTGGAGCTAACACTGTCCCTTGTGGCGCGCCAGTGTTCGTGATCATTGTTGTTGAATCATGCACTTTGTCCTGTTTTATAGACACGTACTGGGGTCTCGATGTTAGGAAGTCCAAAATCCAGAGTGTGGTGCATTTGTTATCTCCCATTTCGGTTAGTTTTGGAATGAGAATGTGGAGTTGGATTGTATTGAATGCCGAAGAGAAATCTACGAAGAGTGTCCGGACATAGCTTTTCGGCGTTTCAAGATTCCTGTAGACAGTGTCGGTGTAGAGTAGAACTGCATCTTCTACGCCTCTGTTGGCTTTGTATGCAAATTGGCACGGGTCAAGTTTTGTTCCACACGAGGATATGACGGATTTTAGTACGAGTCGTTCCAAGCATTTCATGGGGAATTGATGTTAAGGCCACTGGTCGCATATCGTTGTTTTCTTTGACGCTTTTTGTTTTTGGTACAGGAGTAATTTTAGATGACATCCAGATTTCAGGCACTGTTTTTTTTTTCCTCTAGTGACTTATTGAAGATGGTGATGTATATCCCTGCCAATTGTGTACTGCACGTTTTCAAAAGTTTTGGCGTGATGTTGTCGGGGCCACTGGCTTTGTTAGTTTTTAGCTTGTAGAACATCTTGCAAACTTGAGTTTCGGTGGCGTTGATAGGTATGTCCGAGGTGGTTGATAATTCTGATTTCAGCATTTTTCTTTCATTAGTGAAGTCTATTACGTCAAATCTAGAGTAGAATTTATTGAGGTTGTTGACGTAGTTCTTTTCATCACCCTTTTTCAATGGAATTTCGATTTTCTGGCTTTTCATCCCAGCCGCGGTTGCCATGCCACTCCATACCGTTTTGATTTGATTTGATTTGAATTTATTTTCAATTTGTGTTTTGTATTCTTTTTTGCATTAGCTAGTTTTGTCTTTTATTTTCTTCTGTATCGTTTTTCTTTTCGCTGCGTCTTTCATCATAAAGGCCCTTTTCTTTTCGTTTAGTAAGAGTTTTAGTTCTTTTGTGATCCATGGTTTACTGTTTGGGTAGCATTTGACGGTCTTTGTATCGATTGCACTTTCTTCATAAAAAAAAATGTAGGAGCTTACTAGATTGGCTAATTCATCAACATTTTGACACAAGTCTGTTAGACTGTCCCAGTCGGTCGATTCAAAATACGATTGCAGACGTTCTATCCCGATGTCATCCCAAACCTTTACTTTCTTTTCAGCGACCGCAACAGATTTAAACTGGGTCACGTATTTTGGCATCAAAAGGATCATATTGTGATCAGAATTTCCTAATGGTGGTAGAGCCTTTGATCTGTAGGCGTTCTTAATGTTGGAATAGAATAAATCTAGAGTCTTTTCATTTCGTGTTGCAACAGAGACGTGTTGGTACAGTTTTATACATCGGTCCAATTTGACATGATTGAAGTCTCCAGTTGTAATCACAGCATGTGGCGATTTTGTCAGTTGTTCGTTTATTGTATCTGTTATGGCTGATATTACAGTTTGGGCATGTGCTTCAGGTGGTATGTAGATGACGTTTATGATGACTTTACCGAATTCTCGGGGTAGGTAATATGGTCTCAGCGAGATACTGAGAAGTTCCAGGTTTTGGGTACAACTTGAATTCAACACAGTGATGCTGTTAGGGTGGCACCAGCGGTCATTGATATAGGCGTATACGCCCCCACCTTTCTTTTTCCTGTTTGACGAAGGTCGCGATCGCCACGTTTCAAGATAAAATTATCTAGCTGAACACAGCTGTCTGGTGTTGTGTCAATAAGCCATGTCTCAGTTAAACACACAACAGAGGCGTTTCTGTATTCTTGTATGTACTTAGTACATGCATGTAGTTCGTCAGTTTTATTGTTTATAGATCTTACATTTCCTGTCACAACAATAGGTAACACAGTTCTTTTATGCCTACGACTCATTTGTGCTTTGACCCCACCTTTCCTTCCTCTTTTGTTTCGATGACATGGTATGTTGTAGAAATCGTGGAGAACATTGTTTATATTGACCGGTGGTCTTAGTGATTTAAGAGTGTCGCTATCATACACATACCTTTGCATGATGAAAGTGATACACAATATTATTTTACACAATAATGCACAGTTTAAGATCCAAAATAAACTGTCCAAATTGAACAGAACATAATAAGTTTCACACAGGCTAAAGTCCAATCGATAGCGATAAGTATATCCCAATGAATAAATACGAAAACGACAAGCATAACAGGAGCCATTCAAAACACGTCTTTGCCGTATGAACAGCGCTGACCATTACCCATATCTTACTTGGACTGTAGTACATACTGTCGTCAGTATGGTTTGAACTCAGGTCTAAGTTGATGCCCCATTTAGATGCCTTGACGATGACGAAGATGAGCAAGTACACGACTGAAATAGTCCCTGAGGATTGCATAACCGAATGGTGACAACTGCTAAAAACCACATTAAATAAACACTTCATTGTTTGCAGGTTACTTTAACAAATGAGTACAAAATTCACTGTGTTTTTCACCAATACATATCAGTTCTGTAAAATAAATTTTCTTGTTTCAGGTCTTGTCAGTTTCTGAATATTAAAATATTATTTCCATAAACTACAATAGTCGACTTAGGTTTTTTACAACATGGTAATCGAAACTTTTCCCAAGAAACAGAAGCTATTTTCTAATTTAACACTTCGCTAAACAACGCTCGCAGTCCCAAGTTTGTGAAACTTAAAGGTTAAAGTTATCTATTTCAAAAACTTAAAATATTACAACAGATGTAACTAATCATCAAGTAGTGAATTGATTTTAAATACTGGGCCCACGGCGAAATTCGGTTTATAGCAACTTTGGATAATAGCAACAATTTTACTGCTCCCGTCGTGTTGCAATTAACCGGAGTCGGCTGTATTTGGTAAATAAACATTTAACTGTCTTAAAAATATAAAATATTAATAACTCTTTAAACATTTATTTATTTCAATTGTAATGATAATTTACAACATTAATCTTAACAAGGAGATCAGCAAACTGCTTCAAGAATTTGGTGAAGGAGAAGCAAATAAAATTTGAGGGCGCTACAGGAAAGTAGTGACAACACTCTGGAAATATTAAGTACCCAGCTATAGGTAGAGAAATAACTTGTCAGAGTGATAGTGATAGTATGAAATGCATAACAGGCTTGTGTACTGCATACTCCCCCGGGAGTTAGGAAGGACTTTGAATGAAATGGCCTGCTGGGGGATAAATGGTGCACAGTCGGTAAGTCTGCACTTGTGCAGGGACACAGGCTATAATTTCATCTTTATCTTTAAGTATAAAGTATTTCAAGAGTGTCCAAACTTCTTACACAATACCAATGTCACATGAAACGCTAAAATTCGTGGGGATTTCCTCTTTAATATATTTTGACAGTCTTTGTCTTTACATATGAACATTTTCCTATCCGCTACAACAGTTCTACCTTACCAAAAGCATTGAACTTGGTGAAGAAGGTGGGTGACTTGAAATTGAACAGTGGAAACAGTAGAACAATCAGGTATAGAGGCACAGTAAGCGTTTCATTCCATAGTGTCTTGAATAACTTTGATTGTCCCAGAGATGTTTCACTAGTGTTGCCACACACCACTAAAAACGAAGAACAAAAATATTTAAAAAGTGAAATTAAAGAATTTAATTAATACATTTTATACACATGAGTTTTCATTCTCATCATAGACGTAATTATCTATGTAATTTCTATGATATCATACCAATTAAGAACTGATCATTTGTGAAATGTTAAGAAAATTGTGACTACATCAAATTTCCCAAGAAGAAAAATAAAGATTATCTTATCTTATTATCTTCATCATTATTATTATTATTATTATTATTATTATTATTATTCCAATTTATTATTATTATCATTATCCTCATCATCATTATCATCATCATCATCATCATCAGTGGCAGTAGTAATAGTAGTAGTAGTAGTAGTAGTAGTAGTAGTAGTAGTAGTAGTAGTAGTAGTAGTAGTAGTAGTAGTAGTAGTAGTAGTAGTAGTAGTAGAAGTAGTAGAAGTAGTAGAAGTAGTAGTAGTAGTAGTAGTAGTAGTAGTTGTAGTAGTAGTAGAAGTAGTAGTAGTAGTAGTAGTAGAAGTAGTAGTAGTAGTAGTAGTAGTAGTAGTAGTAGTAGTAGTAGTAGTAGTAGTAGTAGTAGTAGTAGTAGTAGTAGTAGTAGAAGAAGTAGCAGCAGCAGTAGTAGTAAGATTATCATAATTATCATCTTTTTATTATTATGATCATTTTTATATAATTTTTCTTATTCTACTCCTTCCCAGTACTCTAATAAAGACAATGATGGCGATGATACCTGATTCTGGTCTAGGACCAGTGGGACCACTGACCCCATTCTCTCATCCCAGTTGTCTATACCACAATGTTTAGCATTATTTATATTTCTTAACTCTGACAATATGGGGGATTGAATTCAAAGCCTGACCCTGTAAAGAACAATTTGGTGGCCTCTATTCCATACCTGTTCATCCTCATGTGGCAAAACTTATTATAAGAAGATGGTCAATATTAAATCAGATCAACAAATGACACCATCTATGTCAGTCTATAACAATAATTCAGATAAACATGTGAGAAGAAGAAAAAAGTTTCAAAGACAATTTGATCTATAGTTTTGCCTATTATTCTGTCAGTGTGTGTGTGTGTGTTTATGAGAGAGAGAAAACAATGTAGGTGATGATGAATAAAAGAATAGAGTAGAAAGAATGATGGTAGTTGCAGTTTGCTTTTATCTTAATAAAGCAATGCTATGGTTTCTCAAAACTTACCATTTAAAACAGCAGGGTTTACATCACTGCCATAACTAAAAGATAAATTCCCTGAAGTGCCATTATGAGTTGAGTCACTATGATGAACGTGATCTGGAAAAAATTGAGAAAATCTCTTTAAAGCATTATGGTACAAATGATTAAAAAAACTGGGAAAAAAACAACAACTTTATACATGATAGTTATTTTACTTATATCTTCCTGTATCCCAAAATCACATATAATGGTATCCGAACAGATTCATTATACTCCCCAAAATCACTTGCAATGGCATCAGGGCAGTTTTATATTCTCCAAAATCATTCATAGTAGTATTACAGTATATTCCCTAAAAAAATGGCATCAGGACAGTTAAATAGTTCCTAAAATCAGCAGTTTCAGGATAACATCTTATTTTCATTGATCCGATAAATAAAGCTTTCTGGTTACGAACATTTCATCAAATCAAAACTGGAATCTAATATTACTAATAAGGAAAATTTCATCTACAATGGAAAAAATCTAATGATTTAGTGATTGTAACTTTTGACTGTCCATCCCCAAACCCTTCGCTCCTGCATGGGTCATTTCGAAAGCACAGAAAAACTGTTCTACGTAACTCTTTTTCAACCTTTCCAGACTTCAAGCCTTAGTTCAAGACTACAGTAAGTTGTATCAAATTAAGAATCACAAGCTTTAAAAAAAGTCAAAGCAACACATGTTTACACTTCTTTAAAAAAAAAAAAAAAAAAGATAAGAATACAGCTCCTTTTAATCTATCTTTTTACAATTGCATGTAAAATATTATTTCACTTGTGTATTTCATGAAATGTTGTACATATAAGAATTGAAAATATTGAGCTTAAGATGCAAATACTTCACTTACGATAAATAAACATGACAACGTGATAGAGAAAATTCGACATTAGAATCCAGTACACAATAGCACCTCCAAGCAATGCCAGCAGGGAGCAAAGCAAAGCTACGGCCTCTGAAATTTTGCCAAGGTAAATTCTCACAGCATCAGTAAAATCAGAGACGACCTCACCTGCGAAAACAATACATTAATATTTTAAAATGTTAAAAATTGGGTACCAAGACACTTTAATGAGAGAAGAGGATGGACATGGTTTCTTGATACAAACTGAGTTCCTGTGAGAATAAACCAAGCAAAGATTAGATTATAGTACATAAATGTTAGCATACAGTCATACAGTCACAGTCTGATTTTCTCAGCAATTTACTGTTAATCAAAGATGTACCAAAACTGCTACCAAAACTGTTGAGTAGTATGAATGCATGACCTTATTCTTCGAAGCAACCATCTTTACACAACACTTCAGAGCGACAAGCTACCAAAATGTCACAATGGCAATATAATATATATATATATATATATACAAGCATGCCCGTAGACAATGATGATTATGATTACTCTTTCATCATTTTTCTTTTTTCAACGATGAGCTACTCAATAGGTTACTGTGTGCAGGGTACTATCAAGTACAGGTAAAATATTCGATACTTAGGTTAGGCGGCGGGCTTTTTATTGCATATCTAATTACCGGAAATGATGGAATGATTTTGAGATGTACAGTTTTATACATATATAGATATATAGAGAGAGATATATATAGAGATATATAGATGTCTTCTTTGACATCTTTCAGAATAAAGCTTCAAGTGTTACAACATAAATTACCCTTTAAATGGATGATAACTCTAATGAAAGTTCAGTTAAATCTTTATACAGAATGCCAATACAAAATAAAAGAACAATGATTCCTTCATGCCAGGACCCAGGACCCCCAACCCTTTCTCCTTCTCTAAGAATTCTCATCTTTAGATTCCAACTTAATCACCTATATAATACGTTAGATTCACTGACTTTGATTGAATGTCCCAGCGCAATTTAAAAAAATTAAATTTTAATTATCTTTGGAGGGAAACAGTACTTACCTACGATCTTTCGACCTGAATTGAGAACTCTGTAACATGTGTATGCCATGATCCCTGCCATCACAATCAGCAAGATGATTCCATTGACAAATCCAGCCTATGTGAAATAGAAATGTTGATTTATCTTAATTTCAACAAAAAAACATAACAAATATTTGTGAGGCAAACACATGTGTTAGCAAATGACATTATTTATACAATCTATTTATATTTATACAATCTATTTCATACTTCAAAATTGTTTTAAGGAGCAGATTGTCACCTTTTCATTTCATGGCTTTGTTCAAGGTTTTTTGTTTGTGTTCCATTACAATTTACACCATCCACCATATATGTAGTTATCTCAGGAGTGAATCAAGAGAAACAGCAAGATGAAAGACATGTGAAAGAGTGAAAGGAAAGAAGAAAGACCTACCAGTAGCACCTACCAACCACCCACCAGTCCACGGCTACATGTCAGTAAACTTTTAGTCAATGGGCCTCTGTAGCATGCATGTATATGATTAAGAGAGTTTCACACCTGTTTGATAGCCCATGGCATGCTTAAAAGTGATGTTCCCATCATAGTGTTCCACATTGAAAATCTGAGGAATAATTTTTATATTTTAAAAGGCACAAAAGAGAGCAACTTTTAATACATATATATATATGAAAAGGTACTGATTTCAAAACAAGTTTTATCACATAAAAACTCTTTCCTGACTTTCAGTCCTATATTCCGATTTCTTCTTCCTCTCTCTGTCGCTATATATTATTATATAAATATATTTTTCTATCAGTCATGTCTATAGATGACCAGAATGTCGAATTAGTTGCTGCCCTGCCTTTCACTGCCAAATAATACAAAACCACAGCCTTTAATATCATCAAATCTTTCATAACAGTCACACTGAAAGGATTTCCAAATATGAAAAAAACAAATGAAATTATAAGATTGGAAATAATCATCAGTATAGACTGTTGTCATTCCATATGCCATTTTAAAAAACTAAATGGGAAGATGAGATGTATATGATATAAGCTTAAAGAAAAATAAGATCAACGTCATTGTTTTTTCCCTGTTTGATTTTTCTTCCATTTTTTTATGTTTTGTTAGACATTTAAAGAAAGTCTTAATATCAATCATATCTCACATTGTAATGATACTGTTTTGAGTAGGTGCTTCCTCTGACATTGGGTTATTTATCTCAATCTCAATTGGGTCATTTTCTTCAGAGCCGTCCTGTAAATTCAATGTGAAAATGTGAAGTTTTTAAATGCATATATAATGAAACTTGACAACAATAATTTTGATGAGTCCAGCTACCACTAATATACTACTACTATTACTACCACCAACCTTACCGCTAATGCTGCTCCTGCTGCTCCTGCTACTACCACATCAAATGTACATCATTCTACTACAGTAGTCTCTGCCAAAATACATGGCTCTATTGCCCCTATTGTTTGGACATAAACTCTTTTTTGCTTTGTTAGTTGTTTGTTATTGTTTGGGTTTTGTTTGTTGTCAGTTGGTTGAGGGCCAAAATTCAATACAAAGTTTTTTTGTCACCCAAATATATCTTTTCACAGTAAGTACTCCATGCATCTTAATATTATACACTACAAATAAACATATACTTTGTGTTCTATGTTCTATAAATTAAAAACTTCTCTTTATGAAGCATCAGGTTGAGTGTAAAACTTGAGAGTCTTCAAAACGACCAATACCTTTTTATGCTTGTGAAAGCTGGACACGTAGCAGTCATTTGATTTGAACACATTACTGGAAGCAGCCAAGATGTAGTTCATACGAAGAAATTTAAGGATATCACAAACAGAAAAGAAAGCAAATATAAAGAAATCCTGAGAATGACAGAAACTTTACAGAATTCTGATCAAGATTATGAAGCAAGGACAGGCGAAATCATTCGACCATGTGATAAGAAATTGATAAGACGAGGCAAGCTCCAGGCCAAAATATGTCCAGCAAGACTCAAAAGATTGATCTCAAGAACACAGAACTTGTATGCCTTGCTGACAGAAGCAAGGCTTGGAGTAAAATAAAAAGTAAAGTTCCTTCAGGACCGTTACGGCCCATAGAACCAGAGCTTAGTTCAATAGCGTGAGGCGGAATAGGTGACAACAATCACCTCCTGGCCAGGACACTGGTCTGATGCAGATTTTTACTCCCAAGCTAGTGCTTGAACCCATTTGCACCTGGGTAGAGTGGTGAAAATGCGTGTTAAGTTTCTTTCCCAAGGAATACAATGTCACACCTAGCTTTACTGGATTCAAACCTGGGACCTCATGATCCCCAGTTTGACAGCATAACCGCTCAGCCACCAACACCACACCAAGGACTGGAGGAACATGATCATTGATGTCTGTCTTAGATCTGACATGGAATAATGATGATGCATGGCAAAATTACTTTACAATGCAAAACTTCATTCAAAGCAAACTTTCCCACCTGTACACTGTTGTAGGTTGAATTGATTGGCGGATAGCCATACTGGGTAGCAGTAGCAGCCAATAAGCCTTCTGTTTCATCATCATCATCACTATAGTTGTGACCATTTAAAGCAGGTTTGGCTGTGGCAACGCTGTGACAGATAAGAATTCAGACAAAATCTTAACCTATACAAGCAGCAATGTAACAAAATGGAAATAAAATTTGTATCTAATTTTAATGTGTATTTTTTGTTCTTTTGTATCTAAATTTATGATGAGTTCTATATTTTGAAAGAAACCAGAATGAAACATCAATACCTACACTTGTTCTGTCTTTAATTCTATCATTCAAACATTATACAACATAGTGATCATAGGCTAACAACTAGCAACTTAAAGCCATTTAGTAATGCTTACTAATTAGGATTGAGTAAAGAGATTAAATTGTGCTTCAAAATTGAAACACAATTTAAAAGCACTAAGATTTGACATGAACCCTTTCAAGTCAAATGCTGATCATAATGGCTGACAGGTGAAGAAGCTGAAACCAAATAAATCTCCAGGACCAGATAAAGTACATTATAATGAGATGATCTGCAAACTAAGCCATAAAGGAGAACATTGTTAAAACTAATCAACATGACATGGCAAAGAAGTGAAATACCTTAAGTCTTGAGGAATGTCCATTTAACTCCAATCCTCAAGAAGAACAAACCAGCGAATGAACCCAAGAGCTACAGACCAATATCACTAACATCATGTATTGGAAAACTGGCTAAAAGAATGATAAACCACCGCCTCTACTGGTCCCTTGAAACCACTGACAGCATTTTTTCAAAAAACAAGCTGGATTTAGAACAAACAGCTGCACAGAAGACCAGCTGTTTAGACTAACTCAGTGCATCCATGAAGGCTTCCAAGTGAAGAGCAACACCCTAGCCGTATTTGCTTACCTACAACGAGCATGATTATGTATGGAGAAAGGGTCTCTTTATAAAAATGATGGATCTGGGAATCCATGGGAAGTACTACCAATGGATCAAGCAGTTTCTGACGCACCTGATAATACAAACGAAAACGATAATGCAATTTCATCCAACAAAGTTCTTGAAGAAGGCTTACCACAGGGTTCATCATTAAGTGATACCTTGTTTCTTGTTTACATCACTAGTCTTTCAGATGTGCTCAAGTCTGAAACAGCCCTATATACAGATGACTTGGCAATATGGAAAACAAGCAGAAATACCAACACAGCAGCTCGAAAATGAATGGGAATCTTAAGAGACTTGGTGAGTATTGCCAGAAATGGAAGATGAAAATTAATATGTACATCATTATTTACAAAAAGCCAAAAGATTGCCAAACTAATGATCGATGATGAACAGATTGAGAAAGAGAGCAACCCAATATATCATGGTGTACCGCTAGACCAACAGCTAACCATGAAAAAGCACAAATGCAATCTCAAAGATAAAGGTGTAAAAAAACTCAATATTTTAAAAAATTTACCGAACACTCATGAGGATCAGATAAACAGACCCTTAGATAACCTGTATTTGGGATGAAGTTTGCCCATCCCTCGAAAATAACTGCTCTATTCTAAACTCATGCAGCAAATCCAACATGATGACAGTGGACAGGGTCTAAAACGATGCTCTACACTTTATTAGTGGAGGCATGAGATCAACCTCCCCAGCTGCGTGTGAAATACATCCAATGTGGAACCTCTTGACATGCACAGGGACAAAGCAGTAATAGAGGTATATGAAAGAACCAAAAGGATGAGTTCCAGCCATTCAAACAGAAAAACTGTTGATAACTGGCAATCAAAATAAAGAATAAAGCAGAAATCTCCATGCTATGGAGATAAAGGAAAGACACCATCGCCATCTCCCGGAAAAAAGAAAAGAAACACCACCAAATCCGCTAACCTTGATGATGTCATCACAAAAACCATTGATGACTACCCTGACAGCTGGATCAATACATAGAAGATGGGTCAGCTCTTAAAGCAACATGAAATGCAGGGTATAGTATCTACATCGAATACCCAGATGGCACCTCTGATGAATTCTCTGAGGTTTGGGGAGAAAAATGTATAAACTTTGAAGCAGAAGCAGCAGCCATAAAAACAGTACTCTACTACATGAACACTGTTTTCAATACATTCCCAGCTAAAATATCAGATATCGTAATTTTTTACTGAGATGCAATGTCTGTCCTACAAACTCTCAACAGCTGCCAGAGATCTGATCTCAGACAAACACGATTAGATGCTGACCAACTAGTTAAAACTTATGGCATCAAGCTAGTAATGCAATGGATCCCCTGGACTTGTAGATATACCCGGAAATGACAAAGCAGACACTCTTACCAAAAGGGGATCTAGACAAGGAACCAAACACAAAAACTACAATGCAGACTGCAAAACAAATCATAAAGTTAACAGCAAAGAGGACTGGATGAACAAATGGGCTTTGGGAAAGACTGGAAGAGATGTATACCGACATATGGCAACCCCACAAACAAACGACAACATCAACAAACTAAAACGAAAAAACCAGTCACTATCTTCAGGCTCCAATCACACATACAGCTAAACATGCATCTAAACAGAGTAAATCAATGAAACTGTGACCCATCACCCTTTTGAATGCCACAAATTGAAAGATCAATGCGACAAGCTACTCTCTGAGAAACCCGATATTTGGAACACTATTTATGGAACCACAACAGATGGAACACACCTGCAGATATCACTACATGGCATTGGACCAAAGGACAAATTAGGTCCGGAAGCACTGCTTAATCAGTTATTATAGTTATAACAACAACTTCCTCAAAGACGACCCTTGAAATGAACAAGGACTGTGAGTTTTGGAACATGGAACTGAAAAGAGTTAAAATTAACTGAAGAAATGGAAAAGTTCTATAAAGTAGATATTTTGGGTATCACAGGAAACAAACAAAAAAGGACAAGGAATAGAAAATGTAGGACCAAATCATACTTTTAATCTTCTCAGGAATAGACATTATATAAAGAATTGAGCTAGAGCAGCATTAAGGCTCATGCATTTCAAACAACATGAAAAATTACTATTAAATTATAAGTTGGAAATTTATAAGCCCAGGGCTACAAGAAGTAAACATATAAATATAAATTAATTATAATTTAATTGAAATGGGAGCTTTTTATTGAAATTAAGAGAATTTTATTAATATAATAAAGAGAACGTTTAATAGACACGTCAAACTGAACTGACTAGCGGTATACCTCATGTTATAGCCGTGTTGATCGTTACACCCCTCTAGATCTCATATTATAACCAAAAAGTAGAGATATGAAATTATAAATATTAGCTCATTAAATGGACCAAGCAAAGATGCCATGCAATAAGAGAAAAAGCACCTTTGAACACAATTTACAATAACAGGAACTAATGATTTAAATGGAGATTTAACCGCTAGTCTACAGGCTAAAATTAGCAAATTGGTAGACTTCAGTCACATGTAATGCTAGCTCATGTCTTACTGTCTCAGTTTCGAAGTCATTTACTCAATGTCTCAGTCTCTTGTTGCAATTTAATGTCTGTTTCATACCATGTTACCTTATCTGGGTGTGTGTGTGTGTGTGAAAGAAAGAGAAAGAGAGAGAGAGAGAGAGAGAGAGAGAGAGAGAGAGAGAGAGAGAGAGAGAGAGAGAGAGAGAGAGAGAGAGAGAGAGAGAGAGAGAGAAGAGAGAGAGAGAGAGAGAGAGAGAGAGAGAGAGAGAGAGAGAGAGAGAGAGAGAGAGAGAGAGAGAGAGAGAGAGAGAGAGAGAGAGAGAGAGAGAGAGAGAGAGTAATCTCATTATAATGATATTTATCTACACCATTCACTTTCTTTTTCTCCCCCCTCGTAAAAAAAAACCAAGCCCAAATTTGATATTTCACCTCCTTCAAAATAAACCTTCTTTATTCATAATGTTCTTTGGTTGGGACCCAACTATGAAATTCTTTCATGAGTGCCTTTGTGTTAAAATTTCTGGGTCAAATAACAAATGGTCACGTGAATGTGACTGAAAGTGAAGGGAGCATCATGATCATACAACTGAAAAATAACGTCATAACCCTGCCATAGATTTAGATCTAGATCTAGCTCTAGATCTGTCTGAATTTCATCCTGAAAAATAAAAGTTTTGATTTGATTGAGAAAAAAAAAATCAAGATATTTAACTGAATTAAACTGTTTTTCAATCTTCAAAGAATGACTAGCCATATATCTACTAGATATCTCGATCTAGAATCTAGTAGTATAGTTTTATAGTATAGCAACCATGATGAACTTACTGAACTCACGCCCACTTACGATTAGGTAGGACTCACCGTTCGTTTTTGGATGGCATTCTGCTGTTTGATTGATTATTAGACCAAGATTCTAAATCTAAAGATCTAGTTCCAAATAGAATATACTTGATCGATAGTCTGCTCTGTTACCAAGTCTAAATCTGTAGAAAAGAACTGACACAAATGTTCAAATCCGTAGCATGACTGACAATGCAGTGTCAGTTCATACTAGCCTACCAGTCACAGTCACAGTGCTCATAAGAAGCATTCAGTCGTGTTTGCTGTTTGCAGTTTGTGTACGAACGAACGAATGACGACCCGAGGAAGTCGTAAAGAGGGTCAAAGTTTAGCTCATATTAAAAACTTGAATGTTTAGATAATTTCCAACTGGGGTAGGCAAACCACAGCCGATGCCTTACGCAGTACACAGTCTCAACTTGGCCTATTATTACAATTATCGTTACAGGCGATAAAATGCAAAGTTTGTGAAAAGTTGGCCCCTCTGCTGACTACTGGTAAATCACGCGTAAAAAGTTGGCCCCAGATTTTTGCCTACTCCTCTCTAGAATATGATGTCTCATCATCGTTTGTGAAGTTGGGTTGTTTTCTTATCATGAACCTGTAACATTCCCGTATTCTTCACCATGAGCTAGATTTCTATATTTATTTATTGGGGATTGAATGTTGTTACTGTGATTATTGTTCTTATTGATTATTTGGTTGTTATTTATAAAGATACATCAATCACTATAAGTGCTCATCAGAAGGATGATCGAGTCCAGTACAGCAGTAAACATGATCCTGTCTCCCTGGCTGAATGGGTGGTTTTTAACAATTTTGTGTGCGTGTGTGTGTGTGTAGAGGGGCTGGGGGGGGGGGGGCGAGGTTCTACTATTCCATGAAAAAGAAAGAAATAATGATATTGATGAAGATGGTGATTATGCTGTAATGATAATGATACATGTAAAGATACTAACGCTAATATTTACAATAACAATACGTCTGATAAACATGATAATAAGTATTGATGATAATGATGAATCGATAATGATGATGATGATCATAATAATAATAATTCACTACTCAAATAATAGTAATAATAATAATAATAGCCTAATAATAATAATAATGATATATTCATAATAATAATTATTATTTTTACAATACATGTATAATGATAACGACATAAAACAGGATATGGACTTTAAAGTACTTTGTAGTACAATGTAGTAGTAGTAGTAATAGTAGTAGTAGTAGTAGTAGTAGTAGTAGTAGTAGTAGTAGTAGTAATACTAGTAACAGTAGCAGTAGTAGTAGTAGTAGTAATAGTAGTTGAAGTAGTGGTAACAGTACATGTAGTAGTAGTAGTAGTAGTAATAGTGGTAGTAGCAGCAGTAGTAGCAGTAGTAGTAGTAGTAGTAGTAGTAGTAGTAGTAGTAGTAGTAGTAGTAGTAGTAGTAGTAGTAGTAGTAGTAGTAAAGAAGAAGTAGTAGTAGGAGTATGAGTACATATATAGTAGTAGTAATAGTATATGTAGTAGTAGTAGTAGTAGTAGTAGTAGTAGTAGTAGTAGTAGTAGTAGTAGTAGTAGTAGTAGTAATAGTAGTAGTAGTAGTAGTAGTAGTAGTAGTAGTAGTAGGAGTTGAAGCAGCAGCAGTAGTAGTAGTAGTAGTAGTAGTAGTAGTAGTAGAATGTAGTACATATGTAGTAGTATCAAAGATCGTAATTATACGGTCTTTGATAGTAGTAGTAGTAGTAGTAGTAGTAGTAGTAGTAGTAGTAGTAGTAGTAGTAGTAGTAATAGTAGTAGTAATAGTAGTAGTAGTAGTAGTAGTAGTAGTAGTAGTAGTAGTAGTAGTAGTAGCAGCAGCAGCAGCAGCAGAAGTAAAGCGGTGGCGGTGATGGCAGTTGTACCAGCTGTAGTGGCAATATAAATGGTGGATGTGGTAATGTATGCAGTGTAATAAGTAGTTCTGTCGTTATTATCATTTTTGCTATTATCATTGGTATCATTGTTATTATCATTATTATTATCGTCATTATCATCATCATCATCATCATCATCATCATTACTGTCATTGTTGTTATATTACAAATTATTATTATTATTATTATTATTATTATTATTATTATTATTATTATTATTATCAACATCATTATTATTATCATTATTATTATTATTATCTTTATCTATGTCATTTCCCCTGGCATTGTTGGAGGAAGACATAAGAGAAAGATGAGATTTTAGAGTGCGGACGATGAGAGATGAGACTTATCGTTTACAGGATTTCAGCTTATAGGCCTACCCTAATCCTTTGCACCCACAGTATATTGGTGAAATGCCGTTCCATTCTACTCCCCGTTACTTGTGCTTTTTATTCGTTCTTTTGAAAGCTTCGTTAAAAAAATTATTTAAGCAATAACAAAAAAACACCACCCAAAAATACACGAAAAATAAAAACAAACACACCCCATAAAACACCTTCATGAACGTTTTATCAAGGTAAAGGTGAAGGACATCTAAGGTCAAGGACATTATTTTTTAGGCCGTCCGTTGTGCTGCTACGAAAGCTGGGTTGATCCGTGATCGTAGGTTAATATTTTTCAGTAAGCTTATTCGATTTAGTTTTATATCCGTCTTCTTTACACATCTTGCTGACATTACTGAAGTTGGATTGACTAGTACTGGTACTCAAGCGTTATGAGTTGTCGTGATTCCGAACCCATGGGCCCAAATGCGGTCGAAATTATCAAAACATCTCCATTTGATGGGCAAAAACCGGGTACCAGTGGCCTGAGGAAACCAGTCAAAGTCTACCAGCAACCGCACTACACTGAGAATTTCATCCAAGCAGGTTTTCATGCCGGGCTTGGAGATAAACTCAAAGGCTCTAGTGTGGCTGTTGGTGGTGATGGAAGATTCTATTGCCCAGAAGCTGCACAGCTGATTATTAAAATCGCCGCTGCAAATGGGGTAAGTAAGGTTGCATTTTCAGCGAATTTTGTTTTACTCTAGATTCAAATTAAAATCATTTATTTGTGTACTTCAAGATTATTTTGCATTTATAAAAGAAAATGAATGCCTACCCCATAGATCTACTTTAGTTATGTCCAAGATAAGATCATTGATGAAGTCTGCCAAGGGTCCCTGGGGAACTGCAGCTTTCACACGTTTTCGATGATGATGATGAAGTCAATCAAAATGAAGAATGAATAACAAAGGAGCTATTCACTATTAATGGTGAATATCCGAGACCGAAAAATTCTATTTGTCATTAGTATCGTGCGTACTGATGACGAATCAAATAACGTTTTGGTACTCAGTTGTGTGTGTGTCTTACTAACTTTCTCAGTCTTCTGTTTCTCTCTCTCCCTCTCCCGTGGAAGGTTGGTTGATTTTACTTGTAGGACCTACTTCTTTCCTTTCACTCTTTTGTTTATCTTTCTCTCTCTCTCTCTCTCTCTCTCTCTCTCTCTCTCTCTCTCTCTCTCTCTCTCTCTCTCTCTCTCTCTCTCTCTCTCTCTCTCTCTCTCTCTCTCTCTCTCTCTCTCTCTCTCTCCCACACACACACACACACACACTCACAAACACACCACACTTATTAATATTCATCGTTCAAAGACTTCACTGTCATTTGCAGATAAATGAGCATGTTGTGCTGTGACTGCTTCGGCTGTGACCTGTGTCCTCATCAAGGCCACTCAATGTAAATGCAATGGTTCTTCACCTTGGAGCTTCTGAACCTTTCAAATTTCATAAACCTCTGTGTGAGTTTTGACCTCCCGCTGAACCCCTGGGGTTCAATCAAATCAGGTTAAGAACCACTGCATTACTGAGAGGGGTTTCTTCTTAAGATTTTCTGTTATTACAATAAAATGAATTCGACTGAAAATTTTAATGAGTTGTAAAAATTTTGAAAAATCTTCACTATCAACAGGTTTCCAAGATAGTAATTGGCCAGAATTGTATCCTGTCACTCCTGCTTGCTCACATATTATTCGCAAGTATCAGCTGAGTGGTGGATTCATTCTCACAGCAAGTCACAACCCTGGAGGACCTAATGGTGATTTTGGTATCAAATACAACATTGAAAATGGAGGTATGAATCTTGTAGGAGCAGTATGAAATAGTGGAACTCTTGGCAAAACTTCAAAGTCTATGTGGAAAACATAGGTTTTTATTTTTATTATTTATATTGACCTTAAATAATGAGAAAAGCTTTCATTTTTATTTTAATCTTTTTTTTTTTTTCTTTTTTTTTTAACATTCCAGGGAAATTACCAGTGAGTAATGCAATCCTTGGTTTAACTGTATATAATACTTTGTGCTGATTGTTTTGTTGCAGGTTGAATCTTTTGAACAGATGTTATTGCTTTCCACGTGTTTTTGCACTTTTATTTTTGTTATATGGAGAATTTTTTGGGGGTTTTCCTTCCTTCTAAGATGGGGCAGGAATCGTTTTTGTCCTTTTACCTTGGTCATTTGTCATGAAGAGAAAAAGGTTTTTAACGTTTCATTTGTTTTGTTATTTTATGTTTTACGTGTACTTAGTCTGGAATATTCTGGTAAAAAAATAAACTATCCTCTCTTTTGTTACCTTCTCAATAAGCATATTAATTTTAGTGGTTGTCAACATCTTCAGTTGATACTGTCATTACTTTATGGTTTTGTTGTCATTTGTTCAAAGATATGTTATCTTTAAAAAAAATTCTTCTTCTATAGGACCTGCACCAGACATGGTAACAAACCACATTTATGAATTAACAAAATCAATCTCTGAGTACAAAATTGTCCCCAACATAAAAGTGGATATCACCAAAGTTGGCACTCATAACTTCAAGGTGGCTGGAGCAGATTTTACAGTAGATGTAATTGAAAGCACTCATGATCATGTTGAGCTCATGAAGTCCATCTTTGACTTTGACAAGATCAAAGGTTATCTTCAGGAAAACGAGTGCTTTTAAATGCAATGCATGGAGGTAAGATTACTTATCAATGCTGAATGTACAGTCAATTATGGTTTTTTGCAACTTGGATAACCGCAGTTGCGGTTTAATTGCAACTTTTCCCAAGAAACGGCAATAATTCTGTATATTAAAGTCACTGGTTAATCTTAACTCGCTTGAATAATCACAACCCGGCAACATCTTCTGACAAATTTAGGTCAGCTTTCTTCTGATTTCATATTGCTAAAAGATGATTACATGTCTAGGTTGTTATTTCCTAACAACGTAACAATTTAACATAATCAATCATAAGAAAGCAATACAGATGTCTTTTTCCTTTATATCACTGCATTCTTTACATCATTACCTAGGAAGTTAAGATTTTTATCAAAAGACAATATTAGCTTAAGCCATATCAAATTGTCAAACTCAGTCTAAACAGTCAATTCTTTTCTACAAAACAGATTCTATGATTATGATGTTATTATCATGAAAATAATTCCATAACACACCATTTTCAAGGAAATTTGTCATCCCTATTATTGTTGTTTGTTTTTATGTAATGATATTTTTAAAATTTTAATACATTTGCTATAGTAGAACACATTACTATTTCAAGACAGCTCGGAAATAGCGCGGACTCAGATTTAGTGAGATTTTGGGGTCAGTCCAGGCAGTCTCACTACTTCTGAGTTACACTGTAGCCACTTTTTGGTTTCACATGCAAATGATAGACTGATTGGTAATTGCTTGCAATTAATGGGGGTTTTTCTTCTCTTCTTACATTTTCAACATCGCAGTAACTGGTCCTTATCTGAAAAAGATCTTCATTGAGGAGATGAATGTAGATGCCAGTTCGTGCCTCAATTGTACTCCGCTCCCGGACTTTGGAGGACATCACCCAGATCCTAATTTAACTTATGCTGCCGATCTTGTTGAGATGATGAAAGAAGGAAAACATGACTTTGCAGCTGCCTTTGACGGGACGGGTAAAGACACTTTAAATTAAGAATTTTGTTTCAAAGTTGTTGTTCTAACCATTAGCTTTTGCAAATTTCGTATTTCTCTCTTCTTTTTTTTTAGCAAATCATATAACCTCATTTCCTCAGTTTTTCCATGTATATTCAGACTTTCATTTTGTTTGGTACTGTGCTTTTTGTTTGTTTTTATGCTTATATTGCTTCTTTTTTCTCATATTTGCAGGATCGTAACATGATTTTAGGAAAGTCTGCTTTCTTCGTCACTCCCTGTGATTCCCTAGCGGTAATAGCAGCTCAATTAGGCTGCATCCCTTACTTTCAGCAGCAAGGGATCAAGGGCTTTGCACGAAGTATGCCAACTTCAAGTGCTGTAGATATGTAAGTGTTTATTTATGTTTGCATTGGAGTGCACACTTGTGTGCCTTTGTACTTATTATTTTATTAAATGATTTCATGACTTTATGTTTTTGACAAGATTATTTCTCGTTGACATTTTTTACATCAGTTTTGATTTCATATTTTCATTTAGTTAAGTTTATTAAGATTTAAAATTTATGGACGAGGAAATGACCAATGGTCAAAAGACACTGTACTGTGACCCAGAGGTACCGTGTTTGAGCTCCACTTTAGCCATTTTGTTTTGTTGTTTTTCTTGGGCAGGAAAATTTACCCTATTTGCTTACTTGGACAACATGGGCGACTCCTATTGCATTAACGAAGTGACTATTTGTAGTACTACTACCAATAGGCCAAAAGCCATTTTTTCCCTATTCGTAGTACTAGTAGTAGTCAAGGATTGTCTTCGCAGCAAGTAGTAGTAGTGTAGTAGTAGTACTGTTGTAGAACCAGCGGTAGTAGTACTGCTGTAGAAGTAGTAGTTTTAGTAATAGTAGTGGTAGTACTGTTGTAGAAGTAGTAGTATTTTATACTTTAGTAGTAATAGTACTACAAATAGGGAGAGAAGGCTTTATAGCCTATTGGTAGTAGTAATAGTAATAGTACTACAAATAGGAGAGAAGGCTTTATAGCCTATTCATAGTAGTAATAATACTACAAATAGTGAATGAAGGGTTCATAGCCTATTGGTAGTAGTAATAGTACTACAAATAGGGAGAGAATGGTTTATAGCCTATTGGTAGTAGTACTACAAATAGGGCTTGCCTTGATTAAACGTAAGCTCAATGGTAGTCTATATTCCTTTCTCTAAAGAAATTGGAACGCCAGGCGTGACAACTTTCAGTGCTTGCATGGGCGTATCAATTTTAATTAAGATTTTTTGCAACAAAATGCAAATTCGGCACTTTAAAAAATGTCTGCTTTGAACTCTCGATGCTTCATTTTTTAGAAGCCATTTATTTTATCATGAATGTCGTGTGTTTTTTACTTTTTAAAAACTTTTCTTTCAGCGTAGCCAAGAAAATGAACAAAGAGTGTTATGAGGTACCAACGGGTTGGAAATATTTTGGCAACCTTATGGATGCCGGCAAGATCAATTTATGTGGGGAAGAAAGTTTTGGCACTGGATCTGACCATATTAGGTAAGTAAGCACAAGATAGATGTAGCTTCTCATTCTCTGTCTTGTGGTTATTGTTTCATTTAATGTAAAGGTTGGGTTTTTTCTTCTTATTTAGAGAAGGTCAGGGCAATTCAGCTTGTCCAAATTTGTCTTCGTGTGTTTGCACTCTTACATATGTATTTGCTCTCTTTCTTTCTCCTTTTCTTTATTTTCATGTCTCTCTCTCTCTCCCTCTCTCTCTCTCTTTCTCTCTCTCTCTCTCTCTCTCTTTCTCCCTCTCTCTCATTCTCTCTTTCTCTCTCTAGCTCTCCCTTTTTTGAGTCGCCTTTCTCCCTGTTTTTTCTTTTCTTCCTTATTTCTTATGTGTTGTATTTTTGCTCTTCCCCATAAACCCTTAGATAGAGAAAGTGAACAGTATACTATAAAATGCAAAAGAGCCACTTTGAGTCTTTTTTCGTTCCCAAAAGAACTATCAAAAGTCTTAAACTAGCACCATGATATTCTTATGTTTTACCCTCAGTTTTTATTTTTACATCATGGTTTTAACATTCAATGACGAAAGGTATCCTTTTATTATTTTTGCCTGTTATAACAATCAAATTTATAGTTACTTTGCTATAACCTTCATATCTGTTGATGTCAACAGGGAAAAGATGGCATCTGGGCTGCTCTTGCATGGCTCTCTATCCTTGCCAACTTGAATAAATCTGTGCACGAGATTCTTATGGACCATTGGACAATATATGGCCGTAACTATTTCACAAGGTGAGTGAATTAGGCTGCACTGATTTGAAGCTCACAAGTGCAAGAATTATAAGTTTTTCTTTCTTTGATGTATCAGAATGAGTTGATATTTAACTTTCTTATTCCAGATGTATCAAAACTATACAGTTAAATGATAGAAATGCCGAAAGTTTATATTTTTCTATATCAATAGATCAATTAGTCAGTGATATATTTTAGTTTATTTGCTTTACTATGTTAAGTAAAAAATCAAAGATTACCTCATTATACAGTATAATTTATTCTCTTTACCATAGCTAAGTCAGCGGAGACCTTTTTTTTATATTGCGGCTTCAATAAGGTTTGTTTTTGTTTTTTAATACAATATAACAGAAGACTTTATAAAAAAACTTTTAGTTTTTCACCAAGGCTTTTTAGTTTCTGTCACTTGTCATCTTTTGTAATTACTCTGAATTGGCTAATTTTCTTGTTTCCTCTTTTGACTCAACAACGTACTTGATCTTTGCACCCTGTGTTAGAGTGGCATGTGTTACTACTAACCGAATAACCTGTTTCATGCCATCAGGTATGACTATGAACAAGTGTCTGCTGAGTCGGGTGCTAAGCTGATGGAAGGCCTGAACAAATTGATAGATGATCCAAAGACCAAAGGCATGACATTCTCTGATCCCACAGGCAAATCATACAAAATGGCGCACCTTGACAATTTTGGTTACACTGATCCGATTGACGGCAGTGTCACCACAAATCAGGTACTTTGAGAGTGAGGAAACGACTGTTCGATTGTTGAATTTATTGGTTGCTCATACCTATTGAACACTGATGGGAATTCTATATTTAAAAATTCCTCATCACTTTCAATAACTGATAAAACGTGGATTGTTAGGTTGGATTTTTTCTTCAATACGAAAGTTTAGAAACTTTATATTTATGTCCAAGTGAGTGAAATATTTAGTGGAGATGTTTTCTATTTTTAGACGAAAATTTGTCATTTACAGCTGCTTAGTTTTAAGGTTCATATCTGTTAACATTTTACCATTTAACATTTATTTCAGGGAGTTCGTTTCCTTTTTGAGGATGGGTCAAGAATTATATATCGTTTGAGTGGTACTGGCAGCTCTGGTGCTACCATTCGAGTTTACATCGAAGGATATGAATTTTCAGAGAATACCTCTTTCTATCATCAAGATGCTCAGGTCAGTAAAAAACGAATTACTTTATACCTACGACAAATCCTAGACATGATTGTTTTCTTTCAATGGAACATGCATAGAAAGTTGACAGTTTTATTAACAGAAAGATAGGAGATAAAGAATGATTTATAGTCAACATCCCTGAACTAAGTGCAGGCTCACCGATTTTACATCATTTATGCATTTTATTCGAAGTTCTTCTCAGCTCCCTTGGGAGCACACAGTACAGCAGCACTACGTACTAACATTCTGACAAGATCTTTCTCTACCTTTTTTTAACATGGTACTTATTCATACCTGAGTTGAGTGGGGAAAACAGAGTGAAGTACCTTTCCTAAGAGTACAAAGTCGTAAAAAAACATCAGGGCCAGTCTAGGGGTTTGAATAAGTGTATGTCATCATGATTACAAACTCAAAATCCCATTCAACCCTCTGGGGCTTGAACCCACAACCCTCTGATTGAGAGGCTAACACCTTGCTTCTGGACCCCCATGTCCTCCCTAGCAGAAGTAAAGAGTTATTTAATTCATTTCTTTTCAAGGGGAAAAGTGTGTTTGTTTATGTTTATATGTGTAATGGGGAACAGAAACTGGTATAATATTATTTGCTGTACGTTTGTTGAAGGTTTTGTGCACGTATTATTGATAAACAAGAGAACGAATTAAAAGACTGGTCGGTATTGTTAACAGACAACAACTTTGTTCTTATTAACTCTTTTAAGAAATGTTTTTTGTTGTTGTTTTCAGGAAGTATTAAAACCCCTGGTAGAGATTGCCCTCAGAACGTCAAAACTGAAGGAATTGACCGGAAGGGAAAAGCCAACTGTTATCACTTAACATAAGACTAGATTATTATTGTGTTTTGACAGAAAAGTACATAGGTTAATATTTTTATATTTCCGTTAGCATTTGAAGTCTTCTTCTGGTATTCTGAAATTTAAATCATCCATAAATGTTTTGTTTCCATTATTTGTTTCTTTTGTTACATGTGTTTATAGCTTGTTATGATAGTTTAATGTATTGCATTACATAAAAACTTGTTTTTAAATTTTTAAGTCTTGAATTTTTACTATTTGTTTCCACATAGTATTATGTTATTTTGTTTGCTCGTTTGTGTTTCATTTAAAGGGGGTTATGGGGGCACAGTAGTGTGTGTTCTTGTTTTCTTTCCTTTTTTGAGGAGGTAAAGGGAAGTGGGAGGGACTAAGAGAGTTGTTTTGTTTTTATTTTGTTGGGGGTTTTTTTGGGGGGAGAGGTTGATTTCTTGCTCCTTTTGAAATGTCTTTATTTCTTAAATTATGCCTTGAATTTATGAAACAATAGAGCAGGTTCTTCATGGTTTCTATACAAAGCACAAAAATTAAAAGTTGACATGCAGAGCATATAATTTCCTTCTTTGGATCAATAAAGTATTATTTTTATTGGTTTGAGGTTTGGTTTGGGATGGGGGGGTAAAGGAAGGGAAAGTGTGCAAACGGTGGTTTTCTTTTGTATTTGTTTATGGACTGTTTTGTATAAATAAACTGACTTAGAGTGTGTTCAACTCTCTCTCTCTCTCTCTCTCTCTCTCTCTCTCTCTCTCTCTCTCTCTCTCTCTCTCTCTCTCTCTCTCTCTCTCTCTCTCTCTCTCTCTCTCTCTCTCTCTCTCTCTCTCTCTCTCTCTCTCTCTCTCTCTCCCTCCCTCCCTCCCTCCCTCCCTCCCTCCCTCCCTCCCTCCCTCTCAAACAAACAAACAAACAAAGTTCAATTAATCAGCTGATCTATTCAGACACTTTACACTGTTAATCAGATTGATACACTGTAGAATGTTATTTAAAATTGTATTCCACTTTGTTGCCATCAAATATGGTATGTTACTTTGTTTTATATTGAAGCAAAGTATTCTTTTCTCCTGACATCTTATGTCTTTGTGATAAAACAAAACCCCAAACCCAAACATGACAGTATACGGTATAAAGAAATTCATACATCAAAGTCGTATGTAATTTATTGATCAAGTAGTGATCATGGTATATCAATTTTTCCATCCAATTGCCATTTATGTTTTTTATTTCATATCTCTGGGACTGTGAATTTGTATTGAAATGCAGGGTTTATTATCTAGATAGGGGACATTGTCTAAGGTTGCCTTTTCTTGATTTGAATTTTCTTAAAAATCATAATTTTATTATTTAAATTTCAGTTGAAGCAAATTCTCTTGATTGCTTTGTTTCTGGGTTTTTAACTGAGTATATAGGTTAATACTCAGGGGCTGTAGTAAAGCTACTTCAATCTGGTATGGTCAATTGTTTCTAACACTATGTATGGGTTTTTCATTGATATAATTGCATTCTTCATGAGAAGAAATTGGATATTAAAACTTGGTCATATCATAATAGTTGAATAACTTGTTTTGATTGATTGTAAAATGTCTTCTCATTGTCATGGATGGATGGATGAATTTTATAGCATAAACATACAAGAATAGATGTATTTTGATCGGATTTGATTTGATTTTACCCACATCCACACCTAAGATGATCTCAGGGGTTGTAGGATTTTAAATTTTGCTCAGACTGCCCTGTAAACAGCCATGGGATCTTTTACATGCACTGAGTGTTGTGGTCTTCACACAGAACTTCCTTTCCATCGTCCATCTCCGATGGGACTAGATGTCGATCCACCTACCTGGACCAAGGGGGAGGGGGTAGTCTTTACTCTAAAAAAACTCAAGAAAACGTTTCAACCTGCCGGGGTTTGAGCCCACGACCATTTGGTTGAGAGACACCTTGCCTCTAGACTACTGAATTCCCCCCCTCCCCCGAATAAATGTAGCTTACAACTCTGATTGTGTGACATCGGTGACCTGTGTGATGTCAGTGGTTAAACTGTTGGACGTCAGATCATGAGAACTTGGGTTTGAATCCTGGCAATACTTCATCTGACATGGTATTTCTTGGGAAAGACACCCAACACATATTTTCCCACTCTACCCAAGTAAAAATGGGTACTAACATCAGCTGGGGAGTAAAATCTGCAACATACTAGCGTCCAGTCCAAGACATGATGAACTGTCACTTGTACCTCTTCATGCTATAGAAACCATGGTAAGCTCTAGATTTCCGGCTGTAATGGCCTTGAAGAAACTTTTCTTTTACACCTACACCTGCTTCGAAGTATAATAAGAGGTTAAACTGCACACTACAAGGACTTTCTTGTTTTTGTTTGGTTTTTTCGTATTTACCATTAATATTCATTCTTTCAGGTCATCATATTATTATCATTAGACTATGGCCATTTGGTACTTGTTATGTAAATCAGGCATTTCAGAAATGCCATAAGGAACTGCCTGTATGGAGTTAACACTTATAAATAAAGGTTGAGCAAAACTTTCCTTCATGAGAATGTTTCCCGTATATCCTTGGCCCTTATACCAGCGTGTTGCATTAGCTCATACAGATGATTTCAGAACATAATCCATATTTTATTGATATATGTCATTTCAATGCATTGTTGACATTCTCAGAGACTATAACAAGTAGCCTAATGAATAAATTCTACCTTTTTTTGTTTTCAATGGGCATGGGACATTTTCAGATAATGGAAAATTTCTACCGTTATGCTATCTCAGGGTAACTGCAGCTGATAAGGAACAGGTATACTTGTGTTTAAATTTTCCTATGATGATCTGGGGACGTAATCAGTGTGTTGAGTGTTAAGGGTCCTTGATTTTCAAGGCTCTATTTGCTGCTTGAGCTGATAACAGCAAGGAGATTTTTTGGGTTTTGTTTTTTTTTTTGTCTGAAGGCCAACATCAGGGCCAAGGAAGGGAATTACTACAGCCCTATAAGTATAATAGACCGCCTGGTCAGAGCTTTTCCATCCTCCTCAATTGCTTAATCTACCCAAGGATATGAATCATGTCTTAATTAATGAAGGCGTCTGTACTCAACACATGGACAAGAATAAGCGTGTCAATGAACCTACAAGGTTTAAAAGATTACATTGCATTCATTCTGCAGACAAGTTCTTCTTGCAGCAGACAGATCATCAACTGCTTATCCTTTTGGACGGGTGCTTCTGATTGCCTAACGGAAATTCTGTCTATCCATTGCCAGTGTCTATCGTCCACTGACAAGTCAATTGATGAAGTTTGAAATACTATGAGAAGAGCTCGGACTTCTGTTGGTTTTTTGTGTGTGTGTTCGTATTGTTGTTAATGTCATGCCCTTTTTATTCTTCTTGTTCTTCTTGTTCTGTGGGCGGACAGTTGACAGGCGCTGCTGGTAGGTCGTATCTCTTTCCTTTCCTTCTTTCACTTATCTTTTATTTTGCTATTTCCTTTTAATTCACCCTGAGATCACTGGAATGGTGGGCGGGGTAAATTTTAATGAAACGAAACCTTTCCTTCTTTCATTTATCTTGCTGTATCTTCTTAATTTCAATGAATCAAACAATCTTCTTCTGTAGGCGGGTTGGCGGGAGTTACTGGTAGGTCCTACTTCTTTCCTTTCTTTCTTTTTTCACTTATCTTTCATCTTGCTGTTTCTTCTTAATTCACCCTGAGATCATAACAATGGTTGACGGGTAAATTTCAAAGAAACAAATGAATCTGTGGGCGGTTGGCGGGTCCTGCTGGTAGCTTCTACTTTCTTTCCATCTTTCATCTCACTGTTTCCTCTTAATTCACCCTGAGATCACCAACTTTGATGGACAGTGTTAATTTCATCATGCAGTCGCCTCTCAATTAACCCTGAACTCATTGCATATAGTGTATGCGGCAACTTGCAACCTGTCGTTACTGTCAATCTTGAGCTGTATTGTCCTATGAAGCTGTCAGGAAACTGAAACAAATTGAATTCTTGCAAAATATGAAGTGAGCCCGGTTTTCTCTGAATCTGATATAATATAATTATCTCAAAACCCATCAACAGGTCAATTGGGGACATCTTATTTGTATCTTAAGGAATGGGAAATAAATTGTAGATAAGCATTTTCAACAACAAAATCCCAATTAAGGTCATAATCCCGCTTTGAAAAGTTTCATGCCAAAATAACAACTAAACTTAATTATAGAAGAAAGATCTCCATAAACATTCAACTTTTTTTTTCATTTTTCTGCTAAGATCTAGTACTTAATGTACGGCAATACGTAGTTTATCTTGCCTTGTTAACAGCCCATGCTGAAAATGACCCAAACAATGATCAGTTTTCAATAACTTCCAGTTTACTACATAACATGACACGATGTATATATGTATATTGTTTTAATGTCTATTTGAATTAATGACCTGATTTCAGAGCATGAGGTCATGGTTCAAATCCTCGTTTCTTTAGCCTCAACACTGTCATTTGGATAATAATAAAAAAGCACATTATTTTCATCACTTTATTCACATTATGATTGAGTGTCCAGCTTTGATTGGTGAGTAAAGCCTGTGGTAAATTAGCATCCTGTCCAAGAAATACATGTATGTACTATGATGACAATAGACATGTTCCGCTGAACACTACAGAAAGCGGGATAGCCCCTATGGTTATGTGAACCATCTGAAAAGAACTTAACTTACAAATTAGTTGGCGTACGGTGGTGTCAAATTCACCCAACATTCATTTTTGAAATTTATACTTGAGTATACCTGAAAAGTTCCCTGATATGCCAACCTGTAAAATCAAAATCCCAGACCTACCAACCTGTAAAATTAAAAATCCTGATATACCGACACGTAAAATTAAAAATCCTGATATACCAGCACGTAAAACTAAAACCCTATAGACTAACTGTTTATTGTAAAACTAAAAAAACCCAGTAGACTAATTGTTTATTGTAAAATTAAAATCCCTAATTTACCAACTGTAAAATTAAAATCCCTAATTTACCAACTATAAAATTAAAATCCCTGATATACCAACACGTAAAATTAAAATCCCTGATATACCAACATGTAAAACCAAAATCCTTTATATCTCAACTTTTAAGATTAAAACCCCAGATAAGACAACGTGTAAAATCATTGAAAATTGCATGCACTTCTATGCATTATGTTTGTGACGTTTCAGTGTGTAAGTTGTTTTTTCTGACATTGAAATGAAGGCATAGCTTTAATTAATTAAACTTGAGATTTCCATATTTATAGTACATGTACACACTTAGACCTGGTACAAACTTCTTCATGACTTAAAATCTCCTGTCTGTAAACGAACTTTTGGAACAACAGTTGTCTTTCTTTTTCTTTTTTTCCTTTTTTTTTGGGGGGGGGGGCGGGGCGGTAGCTTTGTAATGTTTCTTGAAATAGGCTTGTGTGTGTGTGTGTGTGTCTGTGTGTGTCTGTTAGAGTATTAGAGAGAGAGAAAAGAGAGTGTGTGTACCTAAGTACATAATGTATTTCATGTATTATAATAATATGCGGCGACATTGTTAAATTCTGATGTGTTTAATTTTCAAGTTATCATCATTATCACATTTAACAACCTGCTGATAATGTACACGTACTTGATTTACCGGGGCGTTATCTCTTATCTCGATGTCCTTTCACTGCTTCATCATCGTAATGTAATGTGATGATATCCCAATGTAGTCACGTTAGCCACGGCATACACCTTTATTAGCATTTCGCTTATTGTACAATGTGTTTATGTATACATTGTATCAACACTTGTACCGTAATTTGCTTTTTTTACCTGGGCTTCTCTTGCTATTCAGCTAGTGGGTGGTCAGCGGACGTTGCTGGTAGGTCCTACTTCTTTCCTTTAACTCTTTCACACAGTTTTCATCTTGCCGTTTCCTCCTTATTCGCCCTCAGATCAGCGCATATGATGGACGGAGTGCATTTAAATTCAGGACACAATAAGGATGGACAGGGTAAATTGCAATGTTACAAAGCTATTCGTCTATTCCATGGACAGTTTTTCTCTGTCTTCATACTTCTTTTAAATGCAATTTAATTTCTTGTGTTCTTTTTCTAAAGGTTTCTTGTGGCTTGGCTCATTTACACTACTGAGCTCTAGATTTTTTTATAGTCTGTTAGTTGCAACTGGTTCGCCTCCCTGTGGATAAGACAATAGTCTCAATGTGAGTATAAGGCCACGGGAGTAGAAGTAATAGACAGGTAAGGAGAACGCGTATTGATTGTTTTGTAACCCACATTATGTGGTCTGTTGTTATCCTTATAATCTGATATCCTTGTAATGCTTGTTCCTTCAACATACCAATTCAAAAAGTGGAGACACGTATCGCACTTGACGAAAGATTACAAGTCAGGGAAGGGGCAGACGGTGAAAGACGTTGCTTCAGAAACGACGTCGTAGCTTATTGAAACTAAACGGACGACTATTGTAAGTAGGATGTATGTATGCTGTCAAGTCTAGTTGCAGTAGAACAATGTCATACTATTTAAATATTCCTTTTCATTTGTCTAAAATTAGTTCATGGTGCTCTTTTGTCTAAGAATAAAATATGTTATAAATCATGTGGCATACGCATAAGACCGTGATAAATTGGCCTGGGACTTAGATTCTAATTTGGCATGGGAATTTTATTGGCGACCGTGGAGCCTCTTAGTGAAAATAACACCAAACTAAAACTGTCTCTATTTGATTCATAAGTTATCATCAACATGATGAGGAGGAGGAAGGAGAAGAAGAAGAAGGAGAAGAAACAGAAAAGTTGGAAATAAATTAAAAGAAGAAGAAAAAAATACTAATAAGAAGAAACAAACAGGGATAATGATAATAACGATGATATGAAGAAAATTACCAAATGGGTCATGTCCAACTAATAGAAAGGAATGAAAGACGTAGCGGCGGACTAAATAACATTGCCCTGTTCCCCTTCTCGCTGTTTGTGAACATCCAATTAATAATTGTTTGATTTCAATACATTGACACTGAACTCCAGTTACACATTAATGTGTCGTTCGTAGAGATTTCATAGTGTTTATGATCAATATTATTATAACACCATAATCTGATTTACATTATAATAATACTGTAATCGATTTCACGTATCACTCCATTGGGAAAAATCAGTGAGATGGGGGGGGGGGACTGTTTCCGTAAGAAGATGGAGGGACAAAGAATTAAATGACTTGTGATGTTTGGAGCATAAAAAAAAAACATAGCTTTACGAGAGATTATCGAGGCTACTTTTTTCAACATTACTTTTACTATTAGATGACTTCTATGTTAAATGTACACAATGTCAAATTACAATTTTCAATTTGTTTACTTGTAACTCAACGCCCAGTAGATATGCAGTGAAGCCCACCTGCAACGGCATCGGACAACGGGGCTTTTTAAAATCCCCGTTTTAATCTCTATATTATATTAATCTATATAAAATAAGTATGGTTAGAACGGCACCCACCGATGCTCTACACACCTACAAAAGTACATTGGAACTTTGTGCCGAAAAACGTGCACCACTACACATTGTCTATCAAGGGGAAAATAAATGTTATCGACGTGAAAAACTCTAACGTAAAAAAATGTAATAATAAGGACGAGTGTGATTGGCACTGTCCTATCTGTGACACTTCCCATAGGCTAGACCCACATAGATCTACTACGTGTTGGCACTGTCCTATCTGTGACACTTCCCATAGGCTAGACCCACATAGATCTACTACGTGTTGGCACTGTCCTATCTGTGACACTTCCCATAGGCTAGACCCACATAGATCTACTACGTGTTGGCACTGTCCTATCTGTGACACTTCCCATAGGCTAGACCCACATAGATCTACTACGTGTTGACACTG
>JAXRKP010001009.1:67500-117500 GCA_037039925.1 Doris montereyensis
TTGGGATTGTCGGTTTGTTTGTTGTGTTTGTTGTTGTGGATTTTTTTGTTGTATCTTGTAACATTTTTGTTGTTATGCTTGTGTTGCTGATACTCTTGCTGTTGCTATTATTATTATTATTATTATTATTATTATTATTATTATTATTATTATTATTATTATTATTATTATTATTATTATTATTATTATTATTATTATTATTATTATTATTATTATTATTATTATCATAATCATTATATTATTATAATTATTATTTCCTATTGTTTTTGATATTTATTTGAAGAGAAAAAAGAGGGATGGGTGCTGGTTAGACTTTATATGCATTTTAATGTTTGAGCTGAAATAAAGAAGTCAACACCAGATATATCTATATGTATTTTTTAAAAGATTATCATTCTTATACATGTATAACAGTACTGTTTGCTTCCTGTCTCGCTGCAGGCTATCAGTGCTGTAGACTTAGTTGTGGGACTTGCTGGGGAAATTGAGAAACGAACCTGTCTACGCTCTCCTTGGTAAGTAAATAAATTAAATGATATTGGTTTGATATTTCATTTTACAAATTATTTTCAATTGTTCTTAACTGTTATTGTAGTTTCCATGGAACTTAATTTCTCACTTTTTTTGCCATTCCTTTATTTTATTTTCACTTTCAATGGTTTTGGCTACGAAGGGTAAGTGTGTAAAAGGACTTCCTTCGGTATGTCTGACGTATTCTAATTCTATAATTATAGACGGTTTCACAATTACCGGTATGTCGCTGATAAGATCAGAGTCATGAGCTGTTTCAAAAGCGTGTCAATGATTACAAAATTGGTCTTTATCAGTATCGGGAAATAAGTCCAGGCAAGCCACTCCATACACACTTTTGGATTACAGCATATAAATATCACAGAGTAACGCGAACTGTTCCTCATTATGGCCATTTAATCACAACTGTCACTTATACATACCTGCATTAATTATCGTGCCATCCATACTTATCTATGTATATCCATCAACTCATCCATCTATACATACATTGGTACGCACATACAAAATTCAAGTTCCAACAAACATACAAAGTCAGACAGTAATAAACATATTTTGTGTTTATATACGATGAAGGAACTGGTGGTTAAATGTGACTCCTTGACGGGCGTCAGATGAACTGAGAATTGCACACAGTATAATATGTGGGTGTTTTAGCCTCTCTCTCCTCTTCTTTCTTCCCTCTCTCTCTCTCTCTCTCTCTCTCTCTCTCTCTCTCTCTCTCTCTCTCTCTCTCTCTCTCTCTCTCTCTCTCTCTCTCTCTCTCTCTCTCTCTCTCTCTCTCTCTCTCTCTCTCTCTCTCTCTCTCTCTCTCTCTCTCTCTCTGTCTCTCTCTCTCTCTCTCTCTCTCTCTCTCTCTCTCTCTCTCTCTCTCTCTCTCTCTCTCTCTCTCTCTCTCTCTCTCTCTCTCTCTCTCTCCCTCTCTGTCCCCCCCCTCTGTGTGTGTGTGTATGTGTGTGTGACTGCAGATTTAGTGAATGTATTATTTACACTTACACTACTATTTGTAACATGTTTCTTTCTTCTTTGAAACTTACAGGTGGTAAAACAAAGGACCGACTTCCTGTTTACTCAACCACCGGTCGTCCAGATATTGCCAAAAGCCTGGGTTTTGTGGGAGCCAAAATTCCATGTTGCTATGGGCCGAGTGACGGAGACGAAGGATTGAAGAAAAACGTCGAATTCTACAAAGGTTGGCGCGAAAAAAGTTGGACCAGATTTTCCGCTGATGCTTGACTGCTACATGGCTCTGACAGTACCCTATGCCACCAGGCTGGCCAAAGAACTGGAGCCCCACGGACTGAAATGGATGGAAGAATTTCTCCCACCAGATTGTTATGACGGGTATAAACAAGTGCGTGAAAACCTGAGAGGTTCTCGCGTGCTTCTGACCACAGGGGAGCACGAGTACAGTCGATATGGATTCCAGCAGCTTCTGCAAAGCAGGTGCGTGGATATCATCCAGCCTGACATCACTTGGCTGGGAGGAATCACCGAGGCTAAGCGCGTGGTAGCGATGGCGTCTGCCACGGACACGCTTGTCATTCCACACGGCTCCAGTGTGTACTCTTACCACCTCCAATACGCGTTCCCAAATTGTCCCGTGGCTGAATTCATCAACATGAGTCCCAAAGCCGACCAGATCACGCCTTACTTTGGTGGTCTGTTCCCAGATGAGCCGTTGCCCAAGGGTGGATTCATTGACCTGCCAGACAGGCCAGGTTTTGGCGTCACTCTGGACAAGAAGAATCTGACGCGTCCATACACAAGGAAGCCCGATGAATCCAAGAGACAGGCACTAGCCAATAGTAACAGGGCCCAGCCAGAGAAACCCAAATTCCCCTTTTAGTTGGTTATGTCAGACATTGATTTTTATAGTTACAATTAATAATTGCGTACGTGTGACCGTGACCGTACAAGTAAGAGATGTTATTGGACTATGAACCCTAGAAAGTGTATTTTCTGCCATGCAGAAAGATATGATTTGTCAACTAGAGATTCAGATAACATCGGTCACAAATGTTTTTCTTGTACTTGTACTTTGGTCAGAATATCTTCTTTCCATTTGTAATTGACACTACTTTCAATAGCATTGACTTTATTTTTTAAAGATGATTTTAACAAGGCATTTTATCTACCAATTCTCTTAAAGGAAATTCTTTCAGTTTAAGAGCATAAAACTAAAAGCATTCCTATTTTGTTTCTTTAAAATTCCATTTTAATAAAGAAAAAACAAAGAGAACAAGATAGTGAGAATAATATATAAAAAAAGAATGAAGAAAGCACAGCATCAGTAGCATATTATATGACTACTCTGTCCCTGTTAACACCTACCCATATTCATTACACAACAGAAAATATTTTCCTCACATATGAGAGATGAGAGTGAATCTTGATTACTTGCTTTTGTCAAGGTAATACTGACACTGACATTCAGAAGACTTTATCTATAAATTCTGTGAAATTATATGTTTACTCATACTGCCATTCATTTTTCATTTTATAAATATTGTATTGCTTAAGTTGCACCTCTAAACATGCAAATACACGCATTCACTAGACCGCAAGTTAGCATATATGTATAATATCCTGCTTTATAGAATCCATATCTATAAATTCTGTGAAATTATATGTTTACTCATACTGCCATTCATTTCTCGTTTTATAAATATTGTATCGTTTAAGTTTCACCTCCTATACATACAAATACACGCATTCACAAGACCTGAAGTTAGCGTATATAATATCCTGCTATGCAATAATTTTGCTTGAATGGAGAATTTTCTGGTATTGAGTTTTATTGGAGAAATCATGAGTTTTTCATTATATATGTGGCACGTTTGATACTTTTACTTTAAAAATAAATAAAATCAAAATCAAAAGGAAAGTTATATCAATTGTTGATGATGTCACATTGTGTTATGTTTGTGTGTCAAATCAATTCATCAAGTGTGGTTTTTGCATATTGTGTATTCTCTGTACACAATATGTTATGAAATTGTATTTTAAAAAATCATGCTTTTGTTTGTTTTCATACTGAAGATTCCTTGCACAAAGCCAAAAAAGGTATTTTTTACAGTCACTTCTACATCTATTACTTTTACTGTTGCTATTAGTATTACCATTAATACAATGGAGCTCATTTGTAACACATAGATTCAATAAAGCACTAGTAAAAGTAACAAGATTGCAAACTCTGAAAATGTCCTGCACTTTGAACGAATGCTATGACATCTGAAAGAAAGTCTACATTACAAAATATCATAATTTACACTTGCAGTTAACCGCCAAACATGTGCAGAGTAACGCTAGCCTCAAGCCTATGGGAGGGTAGCTAGTGACGAAGGTCTTCAGTGTCAAGCTGTGTGTATGTGTGCATATATGTATGTGGTCATGAGAGGGGAGAGTGTGAGATGATTAGATTAGGGGTCAAATGCTAAAGAGGCTGCAAGGGATATGTTTAGTGCAGATCTCAACTACATGTATTGATGATATTTGACTCAAAGTCACAGTAGTCACAAAATCACAGTAGTCGGAATTTACAAAATTCCATCAATCACATTGTAAAATGTGAGTTTGATGAATCTTAATTCTATGAGGTGCATCACATGGGCAAGCCGCGCCCATGCCTCAAATGTGGTCATTAAACAAAGACAAAGGCAGACATATATGACTACAGACACACACTCAAGTCAATGCAAGACAGTAATGTTTTCTTTAAAAAATACATTTTATTAAAAAAAGAACCATTTGTTTTTATTTCTAACTTATCACAATCTTAAGAAGAAAAAACAATACTGTATAAAGGAAATATATAGACAATTACATTTAAAGAAATGAAGATGAAAAAATGTAATTAACACATGAAAGCAGCATCATTATAGTAAATACAATTTCACTGTTAAGCCAAGGCACATAATCATACTCAATGTTGTTAGTTTGTTACATTGTCATGATATATTATTATGTAAATATAATGCAACAACAAAAGTAACTTGCTTCCTCAGGAGACAAACAGTTATTTTTAAGGTATAACATAAGATTGAAGTTGATTTCAATACATAATTTTAACTTCAATGTTTTGGAACAATAGATCTAGATTGTTTGCACACTGCATTAGACAGAGTGAGATTTAACATCTCTCTCAACATTTCTAAAACAGTTAAAAATCTAGAATCAACAGAATATTCGCAAATAACCATGATTAAGTCAGTAAATAATACAATAATTGCAATAGCTTTTTGTTACATCAAATGTGAAGTTTTTGTCCCATGGCGGAGGGCGCTGGCGATGACCAAATAACCAGTCTTCTCCACTCCTTCCACCCGTCTCATCAGCTCACTTAGCTTCAGGCCCGTCCATTCAGTGATATTGTCCTCCCATCTCTTCTTTTGTCTGCCTCTTTTTCTGCCTCCTCTAACAGTTCCTTGAACAGTTTTTGAAGCCCTCCTTCTCTCACCAAGTGTCCAAACCATTTCATTTTGCGCCTTTTGACAGTGGTGA
Source organism: Doris montereyensis (assembly GCA_037039925.1). Taxonomy (NCBI): domain Eukaryota; kingdom Metazoa; phylum Mollusca; class Gastropoda; order Nudibranchia; family Dorididae; genus Doris; species Doris montereyensis. Next base: position 72,535 of record JAXRKP010001009.1, read on the forward strand.
GGAGGTCTTTGTAAAGACCAATAGTATGTCTTATTCTGTCTCTGGCTTCTTCAGATAACTATGATAAAGTCAGGAAATAATACAATAATTGCAATAGCTTTTTGTTACATCAAATATGAATTTTTGCTTAACTGCATATTGTCAAATACCTAGTGTATTTCAACATCTTTGGGTTTGGCAAAGTTTTAAATAAAAACAGTCAACATGGTAATTTAATGCAAAATTTAACTGATCTATCCTTAGAATTCAGACTGTAAATCATTTTTTCAATCAAGATACACAAGAATATTAAAAATATCTAAAATTTGTAGTTTTATAAACCTTAATTCCTTTGGTTACAAAATGATACAGCTGTTGGTGATAAAGCATGGGGCAGCAAATGATTGCTTCTCAAAGCCATATGAACAACATTTTGACTAGTTTAGACCAATGTCAACATTTTTACTACTACAATGTTGTGCAAACTAAGTACTAACTAGTGACGAAAGCAATTTTCAACCTTGAATTCTAAGCCACAGGACATTATCCAAATAAGAGTGAAAAGAAGATAAGCATTAGTAGCAAAAATAATAATAATAATAACATTAATAATAATAATTAATGTCAATAATGATAACGATAAGGTCATAATATGGCAGTGTGTTGATATTAACCTTGAATAATAATAATTTTAAAAAAATGAAATATAGGAAAGATAAGCAAAGGCAAACAATGACACTTTTTTAAACACACAGGAAAATCAGTTGCAGTGGTCAATTTTTCAAAACTGACATTTGTCTACTATATCTTGATTGTGCACATCTTCCTGAGTACGTTGCTTCTTATTTCATTTCTTTATCTCTACTACAAACTGAATTATAGCAAATTGGAGTAAACATTGGATGAAAGAGACAATTTGAGAAAATCATCATTAAAGTTAGGTCTGAACATTTGAAGATCATCTTTACTGTATGCTTATTGTCTACACACCATTGTGTGTTTGTTTTGAAAGATAAGAACTAGAAAAGAACTTATCTGGATCTTGGTCTAAACAGAAAAAAACAAAGCATAGATCTAGACGAATTTATGCATGGTTAAATCTACTGACATCTTGTACTCTACATTCTCTCTAGACTAAATCTAGATCTAAATAAAATTCATTAGTCTATCACAGTTGATATGAGAATATAAACAACATTGGTCTAGTGGATTGTTAAGGTTGGCTATATTAGGAAACACAAGCAATTGTTGAACAACTTTGCCAAAATGTGATAAATGGAAAATATTTAATAGTAAAAATGAATAAATAAAGACCTATTTTCCTACTTTTGTTTTACCGAATGTCGCATGTGCTTACAATGCATACTCAAATCAAATTTATAATATTCTTGCGCACTCTACTTCATTGATTAGAGGAGATTCTAACCTAACGTTTGGTATCACAAGTCCTAGCGTGTTTAGCAGTAGCATAGGATGTTGTGATTAAAAGATGGCTAATGAAGGGTCGGTAGCTCCAGCAGCTGATTGCGACTTTGTCTTCGATCAAAGAGGTGACCTCACAAAATGTGAAATCAAACACATTTATAGGTCGAGCTCATTAAAAACCTTTGAGAGGTGATTGAAAACATATTTGAGACTGTCAAACCATCCGAATAAAAAATTCTATAAAATATGAGTTCTAAATTTGTTTTACTTTGATCCCTCAATACGGCCAGTGAGTGTCGACTGATATTCCTGTGCTACCACACAAATGGTGACATTCTGTTACTTTTGACCTAAGTAGAAGGCATTGATCTTAGTTTTTGTATCAAGGCACAAGATCAGTGCAGAAAATATGTGCAATTATTCATAACCAAATGACTATAGGTAACTGTAACACTGTGTAACTCTTTCAAGGTAAACAATGTTGCATTGATGATACTAAATCATTTGCTTTGTTGCCTCACATAAAAGCAAAAGTTCATTCTGTAATTGAAATACTACCATAGGAGATTGTATAAAGATATTAATACTAAATGCCAATAACATGGCTCTGCATCATACATGTACAATGAATAAATGCAGGGGTTTTACAAATCTTGTTGAAATACATTTATATGGTAAATTTGTAAATAAAAAACTCACAAAGCAAGTCAGCTAGGTAGACAGGGAGACAGTTAGCTAGATAGATGGATAGGTCGATAGATAAATGTAGACATGATAGACGACAGACAGATGGATAGATAGATAAATGATAGCCCTTTCTTTCTTTTCCTGTTGTACGGAAATGAAATGGGATCATTCAACAGGTGACAAATCTTAACCCATTGCTTTTCAATCTGCCATGCCCGTATGCGCCCAGTAATTTGACGTCCTTGTATTTCCGATGTGGCCATATGTGCCCAATAGATACAGTGATCAACACTGTACCTAAGAACTCTTCTAGCCATAAAAACAGGAGACTATCACTATTTCCTTCAGAAACCGGAAAGAGGGGAAGAAACAAATTGAAAGTAGTATGATGCAGATTAAAAATCGATTGAGTAAATTGTCATCATTGTGGTATATCTCATGTAGATAATTAAATGAATGAATAATTGTATGAAGTAATGCGAATGTTCATAAACACTGCCAGAACAAATAAAAAAGGGCACTTCCTGTTTCCTCTTCAACCACACACTCAAAGTCTGACTTGTGTCTTAATTTCCTAATTATGTAATCTGAATACATCACACTGGCGATGAGGATTTTTTCAAGTTCATTGTTAATATTCTACATCATCCTTCATCAGGAAAGCTATACATACTGTTATTTTCATAACAGAAACAGGTATTTTCATGCCTAATTAGAATTGCTTGATCTAGAAGACAGATAGAATCTTGTAACATGCCGAGACCCGACACTTACAATGAAGGCATAGAGACCTTTACAAACTATAAAGAACGTCTGGATGCACATATTATCGCGAATGACATTCCAGTTGCTAAGCAAACGGCTACACTGTTGTCATCAATAGGCGCTAAAGCCTACAGCACTCTGCGATCTCTAACCACAGGAGGACAGAATGTTTCTGAAGAGAAGCAAGTTGCAAGAAGTGCCACAAGAAAGGATACATACAGTCCGTATGCAGATCCACTCAAGCAAACGAGCAATTCCAACGAATTCAGGTTACCGATCTAAGCCTAGATCTGTATCAAAAATTTTCATGAGTTGGATCTAGAACAAACCAACTCTTTTACCTTGGATATGTTCCAAATTCAACATAAGACTCCAAAGATAATGGTCCAATTAGAAATTGACAACATTGCCACAAAAATGGAATCGATACAGGTTCTGCAATATCAGTCATGACAATTGAAGACTACAGAAAGACCTTCGAGAAAGAACCAGACCTGTCCATGACCAACATGAGACTGCGTACATTCACAAATGAAATCATTCAACCCATGGGTCAAGTCATGGTAAATGTACACAAGAATGGCCAAGAGGAAATACTACCACTCCTCATCCTCAGAAAGGGAAGCAATCCAATATTTGGAAGGAATTGGCTATCTGTGTTCAAACTCAACTGGCACAATATTCATCAAATCCAGACAAGTGACACAGACATCAAACGTCTAATATCAAAGTTCTCAGGCGTCTTTCTGAAGGAATAGGCATGGTCAAGGGACTATATGGTACTCTTAGTATCAAGGACAGGACACATCCAAAATTCTGCAAGGGAAGACCCATCCCTTATGCCTTGAAAGCCAAAGTAGAGAAGGAACTGGACCTCTTGGAGAAACAAGGAATAATATCAAAACTTCAATCTAGTGAATGGGCAACCCCGATTGTTCCAGTATTGAAAAGTAACGGAGATGTCAGAATCTGCAGAGATTTTAAAATAACGGTAAACCCAGCATTGAATGTTGAATATTACACCTTACCTCGATTGGAAGATAAATATGCTAGCGAATTTGGAACAAAGCAAAACTTTTTCCAAGATAGATCTGCGGCAAGCATATTTACAGCTTCCTCTTGACAATCATTCTAAGGAAATAACAGCAATTAACACCAGTAAAGGACTTTACTGTTATAACAGACTACCGCTTGGTGTAACCTCCTCTCCAGCAATCTGGCAGAAAACAATGGATATTATTCTCAAGGTATTCCCAGAGTCCAATGTAATCAGGATGACATGATCATCACTGGAAACTCAAAAGAAGAGCATCAAACAAATCTTGAAAAGGTACTCCAAAGACTGCAAGACTATGGCTTGAAAGCAAACCTAAAGAAATGCAAGTTCTTTCAACCAGAGGTCATCTTTTGTGGTATAAAGGTCACAGCCAATGGTCTGCATAAGACAGAAGAAAAGATAAATGCTGTTAAAGACGCCCCTATACCTCAGAACAAGTCTCAACTCAGATCATTTCTTGACTTGTAAACTACTACCATAAATAGCTCAACAACATTGCGTCAGTGGCTAAACCTCTGTACAATCTGTTACAAGATGCCAAATACTATTCATGGTCTAACGACTGTCAAGATTCCTTTGACAGAATCAAAGAATTGATCATATCGGATGAAGTCTTGCTAAGATATGATCCACATCTTCCTATGAGACTCGCCACAGATGCATCACCATATGGAATCAGAGCTGTTCTGTCACACATAGCCAATGGGGAAGAGCGACTGATCGCATATGCTTCACGGACACTTAACAAGGCGGAACAGAATTATTCTCAACTGGACAAAGAGGCACTGTCAATTGTTTGGGCTGTGAAGAAATTCTTCAATTATTTATGTTGTAAATGCTTCACGCTCATTACTGATCATCAGCCTCTCAAATATATTTTCAACCCTGCAAAAGGAATTCCACCAATGTCAGCTGCACGACAACAACGGTACACAATCTTTTTGGCAGGTTTTGACTATGATATTCAATACCGCTCTTCAAAAGCAAACGCGAATGCCGATGGACTGTCAAGACTACCGCTACCTACAACAGTCGTCTCCGAAGAACTAGACAAGGTGAATGACATATTCTTCACAGAAATCATCAACGCCCTTCCAGTCAACGTCAACACAGTTAGCCGAGAATCGCGCAATGATATATTGACAAAGATTATTCATTACGTTCAAAAAGCGATATCTGGCCAATTGAGGTATCTCCAGAGCTGTGCCCATTTGCAAGCAAAAGACATGAGCTTTCTTTACAACAGAATTGCCTCCTTTGGGGGTATCCAGTCATTCCTCCCAATAAACTCCACAAGAATATTTTGACCACACTACACATGGGTCATCTCGGTGTAGTGAAAATGAAAATTTACGATCACACTTAGATATGATTCGTCCAGATGTGACCTCTACAGTTAATCATAACCAACAAACTCAAGTCAACAACAAATCGCAGGCTAATCTCCACACCTTCAAAGTGGGCGACTCCATCTTAGTGCGAGACTATCGCAAAGATCAACTCTGGCAACATGTCACCATACATTCACCAACAGGACCACTCACCTACCAGGTAGAAATCAGCCCGGAATATACTGGCGTCGTCATGTGGATCAGATTATACACACCAAAGTTCCTATGAACAAATCACCGGTTTTTGATACAGTAGCAACAAGAATTTCCGCTGCTCCAAATGAATCATTTCAACGTTCAGAAACTACTGAAGGTGGCCTGCTTAGTGAAGATACTCCAAGACCACTGGTCGAGCTCTCATGCTCACCATTTAAAAAGGCAGAGTCATCTCACTTGCCTTCTCTCCTTATCGACAAACTGGGAGCAACAATAGCACCACATACACTACTCGTAGTGGCCGCGTTCGATTGCCAACCAAATACACTGAATAGGCATATTTGATTATTGGGCTGTGCAGCGGTCACTGTCACATGTTCACACACACTAGGTCAACTGTAGACACTAATTTCATTAATGCTCTTACAGCAATCTTACTTTAGAATCGCACGCATTACATGGACTGAGTGGGAACTATCTGAAATATGAAAATTAAACTTCCATGCGTCATAGATAGAAACACAAATAACACTTGATCATTCAATTCACTCTCTGGATCACAAGACTCCATGTTTTTGAATTTATGATGTTGTAACAAAAAAAACAAAAACAAAAAAGAAAATGTCCATTTATTTTTTACAAAGAAGGGGGATATTGTGATATATCTCATGTAGATAATTAAGTGAATGAATAATTGTATGAAGTAATGGGAATGTTCATAAACACTGCCAGAACAAATAAAAAAGGGCACTTCCTGTTTCCTCTTCAACCACACACTCAAGTCTGACTTGTGTCTTAATTTCCTAATTATGTAATCTGAATACATCACAATCATCATCATCAAAGCCTTTCACCCCTACCAGGGTATAGGCCACAGACTATAGAGAATTTCATCTTTCCTTCTCCTGGGAGATCTTTCTTAGCTCACTCCAGCTGACATCCAGTCTCTTCCAGTCCTTTTCTATACTCCTTTTCCAAGTGTTCTGTGGCCTACCCTGGTGTCGTCTTCCCTGCTGATTTCATTGCAAGCACAGTAGATCATACACAGCTATTATTTAAAAATAAGCCACATTTACCAGATAAACAGAAGCAGATATAATATGACATTGAAATATCTTAATAGTTTGTGGAATGAAGGTATTTTAGATCAATTGGATGAGGAAACAGAAGAAATTGGAGGTGATGAATCAGAAATGGATATTGACTATGAGAGTGACGATGGAGTTAGATCTAGCAATGAAAATGAATCAGGTTATTCAAAGCCAAGTCCTGGTGGTGTCAGTGAAGGGCAAATTCAAATTTATGCTTTCAAAATTGTTTTCAGCAGTCAAAGCTTATAAGCAATATTTTTATGTATATCAGAAACAAAGTGCATCTATTTCTTCTTTTAACATATCTTTTCCATGGTGCCTCACATAAAAAATATGTAATGAAAATTGATGAAACACAGTTAACAAAATTATAAATATGAGGAGTATTAACTCAATATATCTCCAAAAATGGACTGGTAGAAATGATAATACATCAAACAGGAAAAAGATAAAAAATTCAATGGAAACAATGGCATCTATATCAGAAAACAGCAGTAAAGCATCTCAAGAAAGGTAAAAAAAATAATCGAAAGAACCCGAGCAAATACATGCTGATTTAGGTAATGATAAGTCTTGTAGGCCTACCTACCACAAAACATGTTTCCCACCATGTATCCATACTTCAAATTGCCACAACTCACACAGTCTTACTTTGACAAAATATGACTGGTAAAGACAGATGGAATATACCAATACAAGAAAATTATGCTTGCGTTAATTAATTGGGAGATCATAGATATGTAATTATATTATACGTTGTGAAAGCCCGCACATGTCTTATTAAATAAATGACGTAAAATAACACCAAAAAAGAAAAGAAAATGGAAAACAGCAGCCACAAAATCTGGACATCACTGAGTTACGGTATCATTTTTCTGGGTTGCATTTTCTGAAAAGAAAAAGAATGGAAAACACAAAACTTCATAAAGTTTCACTGGAGAAGGTTTGAATGACTTAAAATCTCAAGTATGCTAACAATGATAGATGGATTGTTGAGAGCATATTTGATGCCTATGAATACCTCGTATCTCAGTGTTAATTGTCATATTGTGAAAAATAAAATATAGCATGAGAATGAACAGCAGCCAATGCATATATTTCTTCAAGACCTACCATTTAGTAGAAGATTAAGATCTTATCTTCAAGGAGAAATAAAAGTCTATAAAGTATAAACCACTCCATTCTTTAACGCACAACGTGCATAGCTGCTGCCAACCTATTCAAATTGAAACAGACGCTGACCGTGCAATCTAATTCTAACTGGCATGACAGCCCATAATATTCCAAGAAGCATTAATAATTTAAATAACAAAGAGGTTGCTGATCACTGGCCTATCTGGCGAAATGCAACGGTAGTTTTGCCATCTGGGAATGACGCCTCCGGATTTTCAGAATAATGTCTCAGTCTCTGTCGTTAACTTAAGGTTTCTTTGCAAAAAAATAAAAATACCATAACCCTAATATTCATACCTTTCACGGTAAATTCAGACGTACGTTCTCAAAGCAAAAAAACCCCAAACTAAATATATTTTCTTAAGTATTGGTTAGCAGCTATGAACGTGTACATTATATTCAACAGGTAAATAAATAATGCAGGTTGGTAGATAGATAGATAAATGAAAAGATAAATATATAAAAAGTTAGATTTACGAATGAGCATTTCCTTCAATAAAACAATGAGCAAAAAAATTAAACAACAGATATCAGAAGGTGTCGTTTTTGCTTAAAGATCTCTTGATGGCGTGCTACAAAACAAAGAAAAATAGCGTTGCTTACCATTGCTTACAGCAGCAGCCAACTGTGCCTTCAGTGATTTCACTTCCTCTTGCAACTTTTTAAACCCCTGTAATTGTAATATTTAGGATGAAAGATTAAACAGTAACGTAAATGTCATAAGATACACTAATTACTATGTATGTATGAAAGAGAAATACAAATATATTCATAATATACACATATATACATATACGAATTGTGCAAATGAAAAGGTTATCAACTATATATTAAAGAGAGAACACAGAGAAAAATCAAAATTGAAGATTCTCCTTTCATGATTGGGTCCAGCAGATTTTCAAGCAAGTAACAATGTGACATTTATTATGTAACAGGACATCCAGTTGTCCTAAAACATAAATCAAAACTAAAAAAGAAACAATTATTTTTGTCTAATCTTTTGGGACACTTCTTAGGTAGTATTCTTGTGACTGTATGCTTCAGACAATTAAAGATGGAAATAGTCTTGTTTCAAATAAATAATTCAATCATGTTTTCATCTGGGAATTTTCTTTTCTATCTAGATCTATATCCAGTGCAAAAAAAGAATCGAAAATAATTCTCGCCACTTAAGTTTCCTTTCTCAATCTTTTTTCTTGAATATTTGATAGATGGTATTCCCTAAGGTAAAACATTTGTTTTGAGTACCAATGTCATTCAGTCATAAAACAATATCCCTTTATAGACAAAAAGTTAGCTTTCAGAATGTTTGCTCTTTGTCATAACTTTCTTCATAGTGATGGGAATTTTTTCTTCTTCCACTCAGCCCAAACACTCACCATTAAAATAACAAAACTTTCAAGCTCCGCTTTATGAAAACACTTACCTCTCTACATTGGCTAAAAGTTTCAAATTTCTCTATCATTCATCTTTTCCTTTTTTCTCTTCCTCAGCCATCTTTACCAAAGTATTTTTGTCCTCCCCACTCAAGTAGATACCTGCTTTCTCGAATATTTTTCCAAGGCGTTTGAGATAACCCTGAAATCAATCAAAGCTTTTAACATTAAAATTAAAAAAGAGTATTTAAAATACTATGGTGAACTCATAATATGTAAATTTATAGCTGTCACTTCAAATATGAAATCAAGACACAAGAGGATATTTCCTCTTTGAAAGGAAGTTCGTTGGAATCAGAATCATATCCAGTTTTTGGTCTTTACCATACAACTTGATATCACTCCTTTGAAAGTGGTTGTAGCAGATCAAGCTTGGATAGATCAAATATGTACGTACTCTTTAAACACATTCTGAAATTGTCAAAATGGAAAAGCACTCAATGTTTTAATATATGACATGAGTGAATTCTCATGAGGGAAACTAGCTGCCCAGGCCTGCAAATCTAAAGAGAGTGAGAGACAGACAGACAGACAAACAGAGAGAGGATTGCAATGCCTTGCGAGGAGCATGCAACCTACTATCACGCCTTATTCATAGTTCAGAGTAAGACAATGTGAAGAGAGCTGTTGTCCTTTGCCTAATGATGTGGAAAAGTGTGAGTGTGTACTGTGTGTGTATGTTGGGCACAATCGTTTTGACACATTGTTGACTCAATAATAGGCCTACTAACATTTAAGTCCTTAGAATGAGAGGGTATGAAGAAGTTGGTTGTTGACATGAGCAGTGGAAATGGATAAAGACATCGATTTAAGAGGTATGCTTTCATACATGTTATATTGAATGTCCACTAAAAGGATATGCACATAAATAATGCACCCTGTATTTTCATCTTCATTTTGAGGCAAGTACATGTCAAATTTTCTAAGAGCCCTTGAAACCGTGGCTCTTTTAATGTTCTTCATAGGCCGTACCTACAAATTCCTGCTACTAAAGACCTTTTGTTCAGAATGGCTTCAAAAAAAGCAAAAATGCTATTCACTTAAGATAAAAGCTAGAATACTAAGAATAATTGACAAAGTTGATGAGAAAATGAAGACAAGGCTGCAAATCAGACCACAGTGAAACCAAATATATACAACCACACCCCTCCCCTTCAATCCCTACAAGTTTTCAAAACAAAACAAACTCAAAATAAGCATGAAACATGTTTAATTTTACACATGTCAGAGAGACAATAATTTCAGGGAGACAACAAATGTATTCATGGGTTGTGTCCCTTGAAATGTCAATATAAACAGATATTTTTCCCTCCTGATCCCATCAATACCATCCCAGATCTACTGCACTCTTCTCTAACAACTTTCAAAAGTGTCTTCAAATGAAAGCTTCTATTGTCGCTAATTATACATGTTATGCAACATCACATTCAGGACACAGAATTCAATGAAAAACGAAAAACGAAAGAAAAATAGAGGGGGGACACCTTTTTTGTAAGCTCTCCAGCCAAACTTTCACCCTCCAAGACATTCCACATGTGCTGCAAGTCTGGCTCAAGAGTTGGATAGACCAGCATGGAATGCTTGGCACACACAAGAGGGGTCATGAATGTTGTTTCATAACGACACATGTTTGGTTCTGTGACATTGATAATTTCACTGTGATTACCACACGCAAAGTTGACCTGCCGAAACAAAGAAGGAGTCACAAATTGTAAAGCAAAGCGAAAACACAAGTGTTTGGGTGTGTGAGTGTGTGCATTTAATTAATAAATAAATATTTATACATGCATGTATCATAGTTAATAGTAATATACGAGAATCAAATACAATGTAAAATAAACATATCATAAATGTATTAGTTTACATTGTATTTGATTTTCATGTGTTTTAATATTAGATAATCAAGTAACTCTTAATTATAATTTATATAAGTGAAATACCTTTTTCAAAACTTAACCAGGAAATCAATACATTAAAGCAAAATTGTTGATGCATCATGTATGCTTATATCCTCATCTACTGTCTCTTTCTAACTCACAAATCTATCACAAAAACTCTGTCTACATACTTTCATATGACTAAAATCAGTTGAATGATACCATAAGGGCATAAGCATACCTGTGGAGCTGATGGCCGCTCTTACTCTTACTATTACTAAAGGTCCAGACTCCATTCTCAGCACTAATGTACATACATTTCACAGAATAAGTTTTAACTTTCATCTTTCACTTTGCCTAAACCTCTGCCCCCACAACTCTGCTCATATTTTCATATTCCTAAAAAAGACATTATATATAACATTTATTCAATCAGAAATGGACGAACCCCTTGTAGCTTTTGTATCATTTAGATGCAATCACATGATGTAGATTAAAAATTTCTTGCTGGTCTTGATGGCTACGTAGGCTAATTAAAAAAACCCACATATATTTGACGAATTTAACTCAATATACAAGGGGATAAAATACCAACAAACAAAAAACCCCAACAAGGACAAAGGCAAGGTGGCTGTGTATTTTGTTGGTTTTATACTCACCCTAACAGATCTATGAATGTCTCCACATGTGTCACCATCTTTCATCAACATGGCAACAAAGATGTTATCTTTCACCTCCCATTCCTGCCATACTCTGAGTAAGATAAAACAACACATTTGTGTAAAAACTAAATGCCTGAAGCAAATTGTGAATGTAAAAAAGGGGTCAATGAGCTCCCCACTAGTCAGTGAAGATGACATTTTACAAATTGATAGTGGTAATCACTGGTCTTGAAGTTTCTATGACTAAATTTAAAAAAGGAAAGAAAATCTAATGAGAGACAAACAAAAAATATTAACACACTGTCTCAACTCATGGTTAATTCAGACATTTTCAACTGATTCATTCTTTGAATGAACTCAAAGGAATTTTATTATTAATTTACTGTTTGATTATTCATCTTCATCTTTCTCAAAACTGTTAATATTGATTGAGATTTTTTACAAGGTTTTGAAAGTTGTTGGGTTTTTTCCCCCAGAGGGATGCAAATAAAATACTGTTCTTGCCCTTCAATATCTGTTTACTAAAAATTTGTGAACAATTAAAGGTGATACCATTATTTTTTATTTAATTCTGAATATTTCATTAGTGACCCTCGTAGAAGAACTATATTGTCAGAAATGTTATGAGGAGTCTTAAAACATCCACGTTGTCTTGTGCTAATTGTTTGGCATCTCATTTTTGACAACAATATATTCAGTTACAATGGAAGAAGAAGAAGGAGAAGAAGAATAAGAAGAAGGAGAAGAATAAGAAGAAAAAGTGATTAAGTTGTTTATTTACAATGCAAATATTTAAATTTATACATGAGAAATGACAGTTGACAGCAATTATTTATAAAATTTAAAGCATCAACTATTTCATAACATAATTTGTTTACCCTAAAACTCCTCTCTATACGGATTCCAATGAACGACTTGCTCATGCTGAGTGAAGTTGAAATATGGGCAAAACTTGTATTTGTAGCTGTTTGAAAAACCAAAGTAATTTGATGCGACACTACTTTAACATACAAAATGATTAAACGCATTAAATAAAGCACACATCTAAAGTTGATAACGGATAAAAAATATCTTATCAGCTAGAGTACATCTAAAGGTAAAAGAGACATGGCATGCCACCTTTAAAAACATGAGAAAGTATCAGTCAGAGTACAGAGATAAATGAATTTTATTGTCAATCAAGTAAATTAAAATGAGTGAGCATTGTCACAAAAATCCATCACAAGAATGGTCATTACCAGGTAGTTTATATCAAACTTCAACATGTATATAAATATACAACAAAATACATGCATCACCCTATTCTAAAATTAATTCATTTTCTAGTCTAGTGTTCTTTCATGGAACTGTAAAATATAATAAACAAGTAAAGAGACTAAACTATTTGGGCAAATGAAAATTTCTAAGAAAAAATGCATGGTGCAAAACGTATTAAATCAACTTGTGTTTACTTAACTTACCCCATGGGATACTGTCCTTTTTATCCGTTGTATTTGAATAAAAATTAAAGATCATCTAATTTGCTACAGTGCAGTATTCATACAACAAATAGTCTGTAGGTCAACAAAACCTTTATTTTTTTCATTCCTCATGTATATACATACAATTTCACATTCACTGCTCCAGATAATTCAAATATTTTGATTGCCTATGCCTATAAAAAAAGTAGACTTTTGAATGCCATTGAAAAATGTCATATCCCTGAAAGGTAACGAATTTCACAAGACGGGTCATTCAAATCAGTATCATAGCTTAATATTGTTCTTGCTAGAAAAAAGAATGATAGTTTAGATGCAGCTTAAAATTTCACTCACTACTCTGCTTGTCAAATGAAGTTATATCATGAGGTAAAATAAAGATTTCACTCTTTGAGATATAAATTTCTTTTCGTTGAGAGTTCATCATAATTAAGTCTAATCAGATTTACTTACTTTTGAATCACTGCCTCAAAGCAACGCCCAAGCAAGCGTCTGAAATGTTGTGGTCCAGAAAAATTAGCTGGCTGTACCGCAATACCAAATTTTCATCTAGCTGCTGATTGCCCTGACCATAAGCATAGTTATTTAAACTGTGAAGGGGAAAGTATATCATAAAAACAGGTAAATAATATTAAAATAGTACATTCATTTATATATATATACCATTTGTTTATAAACAAATTAATGAAAATAGAATACTTGAACTTCAACGTTGCCCACAATGTAACTTTCAGTCCTTATTTACAACTTAAAGATTATTTGACTGTAATATAGCTGAATTTAAATAAACCTTTCAGTAAAAGATAAAGCTTCAAAAAACATATTAAATACATCATCGCTACCGATCGCCATTCAATTTTCGAGGGGGAAAACACCCTTCTAAAAACAACTTTATTATTCGCTTTTTCAGGTTTTACTCAAAAGTCGTTGAAAAGGCGAGGATAGTGACTGGCTAAAAATTGTTCAATCATAAAAGAAATGATCATGCTTTTAGGTGTAGTCTTTGACAAAATATCAACTTTTAGTTTGGTTATTATATCATTTCACTGAAAAGGCATATTATCAGGAGTTCCAATGGACTATGAACTCTTCACAGCAGCATATATATATACTTATCGGTGAAGTTGTCTAAACTTGCATGTCCGCCATCGTAAATTTTCAGGAGAAGCCTAAAACGTATTTTAAATTAAATCGTCAAAAAGGGCTTCAAACACTATGCTTATATTATGTTTATTATTTCATTATAACTTAAAAACTACATGTACATTAGTTTAAATTACAATGCCATCAAATTTTAAAAAATGACAAGTCCATTCCTTGGCTATCTTCAATTAGATCATGGGCTTGATTGGAGCCTGTCTATTGGTTCAAGACCTCAAATATTTATAAAGACCTGACAGAAGTGGGCATATCACAATTGGAACGACAAAATCTCAATCGTGGACGTGTTTAGACAGCCACAACGAATATGGAGAACAATTTCATCCTTTGTCCCCGATAGCAATGGAGGGCTTAGATGCACTTTAGCTGTGAGATGCTTCACAGTCAACAAGTTTTATAGCAATCTATATTCGAGTTTGTAAACAAAATTTAAAAATAAAGTTGTTATAAAACTCACGCAAAATTGGATGGTTCATCAACAATTTTCATGTCCACAAATTTCTCATCACACCCTGAATATTATCAGAAAAATGGAAAGGACACATAGATCTATAATACAAGAATACAAGATACTTTTTTTTTTTCAAAAGTAAAATTATGAGGAGACCAATTGACACTCTATGTCCAATTTATGAAAATCATTTGGGTACATCAAACACAGAACAACTACTTAATGATAATGCATGTTTGTAAGCACTTTGTGATGCTATGGAAAAATTCCCTGACTTCCAGAATACTGTAGAATGTAGTCATATTCATGAAAAAGAACTCCTTTACATCAATCACATATTATGATAAACTGGCTCTTCACCTTCTATGACCTATCAGTGACCATAGATTAGTTCAAAGAACAATGGAGCGAGGAGACTTTCTAATACAATGTTATTAACACTTAGGAGATCTAAAAAGAACAACGCCTAGTTCTAGATGTCTACATTAGATGTAATAAAAGAGAGAACAATTTTATTTTGATATCTATTGTCAAATGTCAAAGTCAATAATAGATAAAATAGCAGCCATATCTGAGACAAACTATAAAATTTAATGTTCACTAGAGCTGTCAACCTGTTCAAATTGGAAAAACGTACTTTTCCTGTGCAAACTTAATTCTAACTCGTATAGAAGCCCTTAATATTCCAGAAAACATTGATCATTTTACCCCACTGAGCAAAATATAACACTTCGGTTTCGCTCTTGCCGGCTAAGCTTGTTGGCGAAATATCAGGAACTGCCTGATATGGTCATGAATACGAATGACATTCAAATTCTCCCAACTGCACGATCAAATTTTTGTCAATCCGTATGATGTGCATGTCATACATATGCATACATGTGTAGGGTGCCCATATATATGCGCCATGCATGACTGTATTTATGGTAGTGTAGGTCCCCTAGCCTATTCTTAGTGCCAGATTGACGGAAATGACCAAATACAGGACAGTTGATAGCAATTGGAGGCAATGCTTCTATTTTTCCTCAATTTTGTCCCTAGCATGCTCTCGACTATATGAAATCCACCCCAAGAATCTGTTTGGTCATCTAGATCTAGTTGAGTGGGTGGCCCCGTAAAACTCTAAAATAATGAGATTTATCTTGATCTAGCTGCGGTTGCACTGTCAGAGTAGCCTGCCGTGTTGATGAAATAAGGGAAACTGGGGACATTTCATCCTATCAACCACTCAAAACGCAGTTTGCCAAATGGGTCAATTTATATAAAGATTGGGTGAGGGGACGGGAGGGAGGGGGGAAGAGAGGGGGGGGGGAAGTATAATTTAATGGAGTACATCACAGTATAATAGACTTGGACACGTCACATTCCTCATAGTCAAATTCAAACCAAACCTCTTAAGACAACATAAAAGGGTCTTAGGCACAAATAATTGTAGATATTAGGACTAGCTCTACATGGCAAAAATGTACTGAAAGGTCATACCAACTCTTCCAACAAGAACAGGAATAATCATAATCAAACACGGCAGAATTGCTAAGGTTCCCATGTTGAGGCCTTCGACAACTTTCGCTTTCAAATCTTCAAGGTAGAGGAAAGAACGTCGAGGCAACGATTTGGCTGATGACACAAACGAGAGTACCGCCTTGATCCAGCAATGCCGAATTGTGTGGGCCCTAAAATCTCAGGTATAGGTAGTCCCAGCAGTGTGGGTACATAAGCCACTACTATACAGGTGGGCCCAGATTATCGATTAGTATTTTTGCCTTCATCAAAATACTTGCCAAACAATCCCGATCACAAAACAATGTCTCCTTTTTCCCATTTCCATCTTGCAGATTCAATAAAAAAAAAAAAATCTATTTTGTTGTTGGTGTTGTTGCACAATTTCAATCATTACTTCCATTTGAAAACAAAAAACCCTTGTCATTACTATTACATGTACGAATAAAGTTGTCAAAGATATATTTCATCACTATTAATACTTCGTCATCATCGTCGTCGTCTTTTATCCTCTTCCTCTTCTTCTTCTTCTTCTTCTTCTTCTTCTTCTTCTTCTTCTTCTTCTTCTTCTTCTTCTTCTTCTTCTTCTTCTTCTTCTTCTTCTTCTTCTTCCCTCCTTCTCTCTCTTTCCCCTCCTCCTCCTCTTATCATTACCAACACCATCATCATCATCATCATCATCATCATCATCATCGTCATCCTCATCATCATCCTCATCATCATCATTCTTACTATTTTTATTTGTATATTATTACTACACATATTATTATCATAAGTTTTATATCATTATCATTATTATTATTATTATTATTACCATTATTATTATTATTATTATTATTATTATTATTATTATTATTATTATTATTATTATTATTATTATTATTATTATTATCATTATTATTATTATTATTATTATTATTATTATTATTATTATTATTATTATTATTATTATTATTATTATTATTATTAGTATCTATCGACGGTGAAAGTCATAAACCATGTAAGTCTAGTTATTAATAACACCTCTTTTTGTTGTTGCTTTTTTAGATTCCGTGGCACAAGAACCAATAGAAACCCGTGTAATAACCATATGAGCAATCCGTGTATCCCCTATTGGGTCTAGTTATTGACACTCGCAAATCGTGTATGTCTGTGAAAATAGATTCAGCATCTATCTATGCGATTGAAGGTGACACTGTGAATGCGAATTATTAAACTGTGAGCATGAAGGTGACACTGTGAATGAGAACGATTAAACTGATATGAAGGGTGACACTGTGAATGAGAATGATGAAACTGTGAGTATGAAGGGTGACACTGTGAATGAGATTAAATGTATGAAACTGTGAATGAGTGATGAAAGGGAAGGGTGACACTGTGAATGCGAATGATGAAACTATGAGTATGAATGCCGATGATGAAACTGTGTGTGAATGGAACTGGTCAAACTGTGAGTGTGAATAAAGATAAAGATAAAGATGGATTTACATAGTTCGTATGATGCAGGCTCACCAACTGTACATTATTTATCCCCTAGCAGGCCATTTTATTCAAAGTCTTTCTCAGCTCACGGTGGGAGCAGACAGTACACAAGTCTATTATGCTTTTCATACTAACACTCTAACAAGACCTTTGTCTAGCTACAGCTGAGTACTCATTCACACTTGAGTCAAAAAAGAAAAATAGAGTGAAGTACCTTTCCTAAGAGTACAACGCTGTGAAGAAAACCCCACCTGTACCAGCCGTGGAGCTTGAACCAGTGTCGTTGTGATTATCAGGTCACATCACTATGGTTTAGCTACAACGCCTCATAAACAATGAATATGGAAACTGTGAATATAAATGTGAAGGATGAAAGTATCGATGGTGTGAATGTGAATGATGAATTTCTGAGTGTGAACGATGAAAGTGTTAGTGTAAATGGTTAGGCTGCTGGTCTTGTGATCCAGAAGACTCTACTACACATTTTTCGCACTCGAACCAGGTCCAAATGAGTACGAGCGCTAGCTTTGAATAAAACATGCGTCAGGCTAGCGGCCTGTCCAGGAAGTGATTATTATCAACTGTTCCGCTTTACACTATAGAGACATGGGATTGTTCAGTTATAGGAGAATAAAAATTATGCCGTAATGCCCTTGAAGGAACTTTACTTCACCATCATAATACGAGATTGATCTCACGGTGAAGTTCGAGAAACAGCAAGATGAAAGATAAATCATAAAGGGAAAGAAAAAGATGAAGAATCTACCAGTAGCACTCGCCAACAGTCCACAGTTGGACTTGAGTACTAGCACTTGATAAGCTCAAATGAAAGTGCATGTAGCTTAACCTCCTTAGTTCAAGGGACTCTTGTAGTCTAGCGGCAAGGTGCCAGCTCTTAACCCAAAAGTTGAGGGTCCAAGCCCCGCCAACGGTTAAAAATTTTCTCGAGTCTTTTCGAATGAAATCTACGCCCCTGATCCAATAGGTGGATCGACACCTAGTCCCATCGGAGACGGACGGGAAAAAGGAGGTCTACGTGTGCAGATCCCAAACTCTCTGCACGTTAAAGATTTGGCTGTTTAGACTTGCAGTCCAGGCAAAAACTAAAAAAAATATCTCACCAAAATCCCCAAATCTTTTACCAAGAGCATGTGCTCAGTGCAAAATTAATACTAATACTTACGCGACCTTGAAAAAAAAGCAATACCCATGTAGTAGTAGTAGTAGTAGTAGCAGCAGCAGCAGCAGCAGCAGCAGCAGCAGCAGCAACAGCAGCAGCAGCAGCAGCAGCAGTAGCAGCAGCAGCAGAGCAGATAAACCAGCAGCAGCAGCAGCAGCAGCAGCAGCAGCAGCAGCATAACAGCTGTAGCAGCAGTTAGCAGATTCCTTGCAGCAATTCTAGCTGTAGCAGCAGCAGCAAGCAACAGCAGCAGCAGCAGCAGCAGCAATCCAGTAGCAGCAGTACTCATGTGTGTAGGCCGAATGTAATATTATGATAATATAATACTACAGGTGCCTGCATTGATCTGGATGCTGTATAGGTCATTCTTGTATTGTATGTGAGTGTGTGCGTATGTACATCTGTGTTTGTATGTATGTGTGTGTGTTTCTGTGTGTGTGTGAGTGAGAGAGAGAGACAGAGTATACAGATACAGATACAGAGAGAGAGAGAGATAGAGACAGAGAGAGAGAGAGAGAGAGAGAGAGAGAGAGAGAGAGAGAGAGAGAGAGAGAGAGAGACCCCTCCCCTTCTACGCTAGAGCCTCGGTCATGGGTCCATCTTGTTATTATGGTAGATGATAATGATGATGACGACGATGATGATGATGATGATGATGATGATAATGAATCTCTATTCTTGAACCAGTAATTGATGATGATGATCATGATGATTGTGATTGACTTTAAAAATATAATTCCAATGATGACGCTACTGGTACATGATAAGAGTAAGACTGAAGTTGCAGACACTGGCACACGTTGATGCTGAGGAGGATGCATACAATGTACACATTACTTCTTGAGAATGTTTTAAAAACATGTAACTTTGTCTTCACTACCTGCTCAAAATGTATAGGACTGTCCAACCGCAAGTCTGGTGACGAGCAAACCGTTTAAGTCCAACGAGAATAGTCAAAACGTGTATGTATGTGTCGATCGATGAGCAATACGACGTGTAAGTGTAAGTCTTGATATAGGGTTCATTTTATTTATTTCGACATTTTCAATCTAATGACGTAGAAGCAGGCGATAAGGAAAGGGTTCAAATAACTCATACACACAAAAATTCTTTTTTTTAAAGCAGCATCATTTTCTTTGATTTTCTCAAAACTACAAAATTGCACTTACACTTACTACACTACACGGTTTGCGACTTTCACCGTCGCTAACGGTTTGGGACTTTCACCGTCGCTATGATACTCTCGTCATGCGCGAGATTTTTGGCTTGCGGCGGTCATCGTGAATTTAAGTCACTATTACTGCTACTGCTACATACTAGATCTAGTACTTGATGGTACTAGGTATCCAGTCACTGCTTTTCACATGTTTTTAAGTGATTGGTGTTCATATGTCTGGTGTCTTCTCATGCGTGGTTTTATTGGTGTTTGTCTTACAGTTTCGTATAGGTTTCAGGAACTGTGCAATAATTTGTCTTTCGTCAAAACTACAGGTACGTGTGTAGGCCTACACATGTATATTGTATGGATTCACATTCACACAAACACACTCATTCTCTCTGTCTCTATCTCTGTGTCTGTCTGTCTGTCTGTCTGTCAGTCTGCCTGTCTGTCTGTCTGTCTGTCTCTGTCTCTCTCTCTCTGCCTCTGTCTTTGTCTCTCTTTCTGTCTGTCTGTCTCTCTCTCACTCTCGCTCTCTGTCTGTCTGTCTGTCTGTCTCTCTCTCTCTCTCTCTCTCTCTCTCTCTCTCTCTCTCTCTCTCTCTCTCTCTCTCTCTCTCTCTCTCTCTGCATTGTTTGTCTTACACTTACAGCTTTCTTAAACGTTTATACAACTGTCTCCGAAAACAATGCATTGAGTAAATGATCTAAAAACAAAGCATTGAGTAAAATCAATGAAAACTTTAAACCGTGTTGAGATCTAATCAAATACACATTATGAAGCAATGGCAAAGCTAAGCCTGTCAGTGTTAGAGACATGTTGGTGATTTTAATGAGCTTGTTGTCAAATGATATACCGTAATGCAAATAACTGTTATACATGTAGAATGTATAATATATACAAATATTGCATGAACGACGTATACTACTATAAGCTATACAAATATTGCACACGTCAACTCAAGCTTTTCATCTCTACTGAGAGAGTTCAAATTTATACTTAACACATGTACTAACTTAAGAGGTGGTCAGGCGTAATTCATACCACAAGTGAGCAAAACTAGATCTAGATCTAGGCATACGCTACAGTTAGGCTACAGGTACATTGTCTAATTTCTTGGGGGACGTTATTGTTATTGATGTACACGTATTGTGTATGATATTGTTACTAGATCTAGAATCTACCATAATTACATTGTGTAACCAAATTCGAGGTAATTTTGTTTAGTTTAGCGGCGTAAAGAAAGTGGTTTCAAATGTGTACTCGTTGTCGATATCGGCTTAGATTTACATTTAGAGGTGAGACGGAAGATATTTATATCCACAATCCCTTTCTCTGAACCTTCGACATTGAGGGTAAGGGATTGTTCAATTATTTCTTCCGTCTCGCTTTAAATGTAGATCTAAGCCGATACCGACAATGAGTACAGATTTGATCCCCTTGCTTTTACGCCCCTAAACCGTAAAATTACCCCAAATTCTTCACTATAGATCTAGATTCGGTAAACCCTAGATTCTATATTGTCATGATTTGTTATGTACTAGACTAGTAGATCTAAAACGGAAAGAACCGTTCCCATTGGCTGCTCATAATGTACAGAAGGAACTAAAAAAAAAAAATAACAACACGACACAAACAGTTATGAGACTTATCGACTAGATCTAGATCTAGAATCTATATTAAAAAGTATCTCGTGAGAGTGGCCGAGACACTTTTTTTTTCTTCTTCTGTTTACTATTCATTACCTTCTCTCACTGTCTCACCACTCGCCAAGAGTTCACCTTTGTTGAGGAAGGCCAGACGTTACTAGATCTAGGTCACTGGGCCAACCTTGAAAATATCTCGCTCTCATGTGCGTATCGGTCTAAATTCAGCATGCACGATGAAAGCGTTGATTACTCAAGGGTATAGCACCCATTTGAAAAGTATTTGGGGCTGAAGGAGCTTCAGCATTTTTAGCCATGATGATCTTCTATCTATTTTATGTACATGACAGTATTACACTATCTACAATGATACCAAAAGGGTTACAATGGGAAGACTCGTGAAAAAGGGTTTACGCATTATGTATAACCTTCCTTTCATTCTATTGGCTGGATCTAATGGTTTGGTAGATATAGGGTTTACTAAACGCTCAAATCATTGATTGATTGACGCTGCACTGTGTGCATGTGCGTGTTTGCGATGCGAAATAGATGACTTGTTACATTTTAACAGTGAGGCTATGCTGTGGGGGGAGATATTGTTTTTTTAGAACAATAATCTTGATCTACTGCTCATATAGTATTGTTGGTGTGAGTGAGTGGAAGATTGGCTAGTGCCGTACTCCTAGTGGGGGAAAGCGCTGGACCAATCAAAATGATTTTAGTGACTAGCACGACCCGGTAAAGGCCCAGGGATAAGGACTAAATTTCTCTCTGTTGCTCACTTTCTTCTATGCCGTGCTCGCGTTCACGCTTGTAGTGTACTCGCTGTACTGTGGCTTCATTCTGATGATTTCTCGAAATGGCATCTACCTCTACGGTACATCAAAACCCACAGAGCACAAGTGCCTTTTGTTGAACTGAAATTAAACAAAAATAATCGATGCTGTTGAAATGGGAAGTTCCTTGTTAACTTCGCATTCAACGAAATGTCTCATACAGCGTTTGAGGCGTTGAAGCGTAACCATAGTGTTGTGAGCTGGTGACCCCGCCGACACTGGTTCAAGTAGTTCAACCCCACTTTTTCACAACATTGTAGCCTACTATTAGGAAGGTACTTCACTCTATTTTCCTGATTTGACTCAGGTGTGAATGAGATCTTGTCAGAGCGTTAGTACGAAAAGTCTAACACTAACAGGCTTAGTTCAACACTAACAGGCTTGTGTACTGTATACTCCATCGGGAGTTGAGAAGGACTTTGAATGAAACAACCTGCTGGGGGATAGGTGATGTACACTCGATGAGTCTGCGCTTGCGCGGGGATGCGGACTATAAATCCATCTTTATCTTTATACTAAATTATACAACGATGACCTAGCGTCAGTCCCGACGACCTCATTGAATCAGACTACCACTGTATATTGAAATGGCAAGTGCTTTTGTTCCATAGAAAACAAGAAAAACAGGACAAGGAAAGCACCTGATTTGAAAATACACTGTCGAAATGTCCCAGCGGTTGAAAAGTCAGTGCTTGATAACCCTGAGACTAAGAAATCGATCCGTCGTCGAGGCAGTGAGTTGAACTTTGCAAGAGAACATTTGAGAAAAGTCTTGAAAGTTGGCTTAAGCTTAAAGTGTTACATAATTCTAGTCCACTAAGCGATGCGAATGCTGAAGATAGGGTCACTGTGAGACGAGTCGTTGGTTTCTTGCAAAGATTCAGGAAGACGGTGCGGTGCATTCATAGACAATGCGTGGTTTTTAGTGATTAATCGTAATTTTACATAAACACCAAGAACTACATTTTCTGGGGTTCATCTAAACCAGAGGAAGTTTACCAAAAGAATCTTCATGACCTGAAAGTCATACCTGGGTTACCATGAGCTGCCAGAGCATAGTTGGTCTTTATTTTTTAGGACGAAGATCAAAACACAGTGACAGTGACCTCTGTTCGCTACGTTACCATTTTGAATTCATTATGGAGGGCCATTGGAATGTTTCTGGGCACCAGAGAGGAAATCAGTGGTTCCAGCAAGACTGGGTCATTCACCACACCACAAACGTTGTCATGAGCTGGCTTGGAGATCCCTTCGGAAACAGAATCTAGAACAGAAACATATTATTAATATTAATAAGGCTTAAGCTACCGCAGCATGCACCAATGGGCGCCCCATTGTCCCGACTGCAACCCATTTGGCTATCACATGGGGCTTCCTCAAGGATAAGATGTGTGGGAACAATTTTTAATCACTTCATGATTTGAGAAACACTATCACAAGATATGAGCGCCGTCTCAAAAGAGCAATACAAGAACGTGATCGACAATTTCATCCTACGTGACGTAGATTGAAGAAACCTATTTACTTTTCCTTTTCCCTGAATCCCCTACCCCCATACCATGGTGGGCCGGTAGGGGTGGGGGTTAGGAGGCGTTGAGGATAGGGATTGTGCATAGATTTCTTTCATTCTCACCTCTAAATGTAGATCTAATCAGACTGATACCGACAACGAGCACAAATTTTAATCTGACTCAATTTTTTTTTACGCCGCTAAACCGTAAAATTACCCAAAGTTCATTCAATGGCATTCATTGTGATGCAATATTGCGTCTATATTTAAAGACGGGAAACCTCGCTTTGCACTTAACGAATCTGAATGCTGCATAAGTCCAAATGCAATAAATCATAAATAAAAAGTGTCAGTTTGGCAAAAAAGAAGAGGTTATCTAATATCTAGTGTTTATCATTTGATTTCCTAAAACAATACTCGTGCCCCTTCATCTCGCCAATATCTAAAGTAGTGAAGTAGTAGGCAGATGTAGCCTATATTTAGAGCTAGATCTATATCGGTAATTTTTCTGAATCTATGACTATGAATGGTTATGTCTGACTAGATCTAGAATCTAGATCTACACTTAGGTTTAATTATAGATTCTAATTAATCTAATCTTCATCTCGGATGTCTTTAAAAAGATTCAAGGAGATAGATCTAGTTCTGGATATAGATCTAGATGTAGATTTAAATCCATTTATATTCATGTAGAAAAATCTAGATCTAGATTTAGCCCTTAAATGAGAAGAAAAAAGAAAGAAAAAAAAAAAGAACAAGCGTCAAGCACTAGGTCTAACTTTGTTGCAGCGAATGTAAGGAGCGTTTTGAAGACGATTTCGAAGTTTTTGGTTCATCTGTTTGATGATAATGACATCTCAAATCATGGTACTCTTCAACTAATTCTTCGACTGTCCATTTCATTTCGTTAGATAACTTTACATCTCTTCAGCCCCTTGGAGTTTTAGCAATCACCACCCTGTCATTGCCAACAGCTCGTTGTTTTTTCACGATGTGATAATAATAATAATAATAATAATAATAA
This sequence comes from Doris montereyensis, assembly GCA_037039925.1. NCBI lineage: Eukaryota > Metazoa > Mollusca > Gastropoda > Nudibranchia > Dorididae > Doris > Doris montereyensis. The sequence goes on from JAXRKP010001009.1 coordinate 97,661, forward strand.
TAATAATAATAATAATAATAATAATATGCGATTGATCGCTGAATATCTTCTGTTTTGGCTATTAAATCTAGGTGAAAATAATCATCGTCTCTGTTTTTGATATGATTCGTAGTCTGTTGTTGTTTATCAATAGTCTAACGTATTTTCTGTATTTTCTTATTAATCCGAGAAACCCACGGATGTTTTGTTAAGAAAGCAAACCCTGTCCTTTCAATTTCTTAATAGAATAGTGATTGGGGAACATGGCACTTTCTTTCTTTCCGTTATGATATTAAAATTATGTTGATATGTGAACCTATGTTGATCTAGGTGGTATTGAATACGCCATTCATTTCGATGACTATTGTAATTATGTTAATGAAATGGTATTATGTCTACGTCGAACCAATGAAATTGTGCGCCAAATTTGAATTCCTTATGTTGAATTTTAATTTTTAAGTTGAATTTGGGTGCACTATTATAATCGTAAATTATAATAATTGTTAGAAGTGCTCTGTTTTGCCATGAACCTCTATGTTCCCCCAGGTCTATTCTATTCTGTTGAATTCTATCTATCTCACTATATCGCTGTCTATCTATCATATCGTCCTGGAGAATCATATGTTAAAACCGAAAGCACGGACCACGGAATCATGTCCTTTTAATTTCAATAGAATCTGGGGGAACATAGAAGGTCATTTGACTGATAATGATATTAAAATCTCAGCAGTTAATGAGAAGCCACAGTTCTACTGCCTCTAATCTCTTGTAATTTGTTTATTTGTCCATCATATGTTATCATGTATCTAATGACTTGAATTTGTTTATTTGTTTAAATGACTGTCCGTTTTTTTTAACATTGCATATTGGAATAGTTTGTTTCTTCGCTGTAATAATGTGCATGTTTAGTTATGTACTTATAGTCATTTGAGTGCACTACCCTCTATGACCATGTCAAGAGTAGTTAGGACTTTCCTTCTGACAATTGATGATGTGTTGTCGCATATCTCATGTTATTTACATTTACTCCTCCATCTTTCATTCCATCTGGTGCCAAGAGAGGTCACATCATCTCACTGTAGAGATTGAGTAGGTAAGGAAAAACTTCTTTTTCTGATGGGTTTTTTCTTCACTATAGTCACCATAAATAGTGTTTTTAACATCTATACCTAGTCAATTATCCAACTCATTTGTCGAATGCCTTAGAGTAGTCAATAAGCATAATTATTATAATATGGACAAACATTTGAAATTTCTTAGAACTTTTTGTAGGAAACCTTCGCTTAATCGTCAATTTCAACTATTTGGGCGAAACCGAAATAGAACTTTTTGTATAACTTAAAACCGTTAACTTTGAGCAGTGCCTACAATGACACCAGCTGTGTGAATTTCGTACTTGTCATCATGTGTGTACCTGTAGCTAGTGTGTCAATTCAAGTGTGCACTCACAGTTCGAATGTTCGACTCTGAACTATCGACAAAGCAATGATACGATGAACTATTACAATGTATATTCGTTGTACAGGTTACAATGACAGTCGACACTGGTATTAATCTAATGACAACTTGTGAAAACCATGCGAAATCAGCCATGATCGATACTGAATATACCGTCCAAATACTGTTTACCCTTCTGGGCACTTTCTACTACTTGGGCGACATGTCACCTAAAAAGACACTTCCAGATAATTAATATACATGCAGTATATCACATGGCAAGCCCTATTTGTAGTACTACTACCAATAGGCTATAAACCATTCTCTCCCTATTTGTAGTACTATTACTACTACCAATAGGCTATAAACCATTCTCTCCCCTATTTGTAGTACTATTACTACAACTGAGGAGTGTTTCTTTATACATTTGCCATTTTTCTTCTTTTGTGCTATCATTCAGATCATCTGCTTATCACTTTCACTGATAAATCTTTTTATCCTAGATTGGTACATCTTCTTTACTACTAGTTTATTTAGTTCTATTTTGGGTTAAGTAGTTTTTTTCTCTTCCAGTAGTACTACAAATAGTCACTTCGATATCACATACATGCATGATGCAGGGGGCGTGTTCTGCTTGGGTTTTTTTTGTGCCAGGAATCACCTGTAAAATATTGCAATACACCAAGAAGGTACTACCATGATTTCTTTGCAATACACTACACCCATCACATCAACTTGCTTTACCCAACACACACACACACCAGTTTCACAATACACTTCTCTGCAGGGCCTTTCATCATCAGGTTTCGCCGCTGGTGACATCACGTGCAACCTCTCGCTTTCTCCTATGGAGCCCTCTCGCAATGGGAACCAATAAAGCTTTGTCAACTGTACAAACAAGTATTCCCGGAATATGGTCAACGGTCGTGGTATTCTCTTGTTTGCATGCACACATTTTTTAAATTTTGGAGCCAGGCACCAATCTAGTTCCATCCTCGAACTGGTGGCTCATGCGTGCGCGCTGACCGACACATTCTATTTTTAATTTTATCAAGATCCTTGTCATCTAGACTTAGCCTAAGACCAGCCCTACGTGTTGTGATGCCGATATACACTAATGCGTGTCGCTCTCTCCCCCATGTATTTTCTCTCTCTGTGTCCGTCTGTCTCTATCTTTCTCAATCTCCCTCTCTCTCTGGCCTTCTTCCCCCCCCGCCCCACCCCCCTCTCTCTGCACTCCTTTCCCTTGTTTTCTCTCTTTACCGTCTCTCTCTCCTCTCTTTTTTTTTCTTTCTCTCCTCTCTCTCTCTCTTTCTCTTCTCTCTCTCTCCCTCTCTCCCCCTCTCTCCCTCCCTCTCTCTCTCTCTCTCTCTCTCTCTCTCTCTCTTCAAAAGTTAGTGGAGGTGAAGAATCGTTGAGCAGATTCTGTCTCCAAACATTAACGTAAGTACACTGTAATGTTATTACATTGTAAATTGTACATGTACTACATCGTGTTTTATGATTTATATCAGTTATCCGAAAGTATGATATTTGGACAGTATTTTATCACGGCACCACCTACAATAATGGGTACGGTACGCCACGCTTCTGCATACATGTACACATGAAATGAAACAATATATTAAGTAAAAATTAATACGTACATTGCAGTTTCAACAAAGTGAGGTGCTTATTTTGCCCCTTTATTGACATTGACATTCAATAATGATACACATGAAAAAAGAAAGGAGTACTGGCACACGAAATGATAGATTTACCTAAACTATAATAACACGTAATGTACATTTTTACATGTTGGCAATCATAATATATCAAATTCAAATCGGTCTAAATCGTAGATCAAAATAAACTTAAACGGGACTTTCAGCAAATAAAATCAGCACACAAACGTACCGAATGAGGTTTGAAGTCATGCTCGCTCGCTGTTGCACCTTCTGTTTCTGTCTGTCTGTCTCCGCCCCCCCCCCTCTCATCACATATGTAAAGTAGGCCTACCCGTAGTATTTTTTCATGTTCTCATGTTCCACTATTAACGAAATAAAACAAAGTCAAGAAACAGAACAAAGGCGACAAAAATCATCCCTCACCACCACCACAATAAAATAAAATCAACAACAAAAAACCAACGGCACTTTATAAAACGTTAAAAATAAAATCTGGTTGGGCATCAACAGAATAAAATAAATGTGTACCGGTACTTTACTTTCAGGGCCTTCGAGAAAACTATAAAAGTTAAAAATAGAACCCAAAACAAACATGCACTCCATTCCGTACCATGAGGTTAGTCTACATCTTTAGTTTCCTGTGTGTTTTTATAACATGTAGCCTAGTCATGTGTAATGTGTGGGATATGGAATAAATAATATAATTATAATAGCCTATATTAATTAAAGGGCTGCTCCTTATCAAAATTTGATGGCACACACAATGCAATGGCGCATGTATGCTTACCTTGACTTGAAAAGCTTGCAATCGCCCCACATTTTCTCAGCTTTAAAACGCCCATCCGTTGACAATGTATACATTATTCCCCTTGTATTATCAGCTGAGCGAGATAACGAGGACATTTCAAAGGTAAGGATAAGACGCCAGTAAAGGAAACAAACCCCAGTACAATGTACTACTAGTCTGAACTCTTCATCGCCGCAATTTGACGTACCGGTATGCATGTTAATCTCTAGTAAGCTATAAGACATGTAGACTATGTACAATAGTTAGTTGCAGTTACAGGTTATTTTTACGAATTGCTGGTCATTCTGTTCACAGCTTAAAAATTTAAAACATTTCGTCTATTAGAAGATCGTAGAGTTATGTGAACTAATACAATAACATTTCTGATCTATAGAGACAATAAGAAAATTGCACCATATTGGACTATCCTTATCTATCAAATTATAGTAGTTGAGTATTATTTTTATTATCATTCTTATTATTAGAATCTATTAGTATTCGGTGATATAATATAAAGATTACATGAAGCTTATGAACTACAGCCTTTAAACTCTTCACATGTATGTTCTTCCAAAGATGTACGTGAGGGAAAGATGCGATCACAGAAAAGGCATGCCCTTGTGCATTTTGATTGAGCTAAATGTGTGAAACAAAAATCTTGACGGGAAATCTTGCTTGCAATGACTACAGATGTGGTCTTTGCATTCCTTGAGAGAAGGAAGGAATGATGCTAAATTGTAAACGTGTCCAGCGTAAGTCATCATGTTAGGGAAAACATTGCTTGCAAGATTTACACATCAGATCTTTGGGATTGAGCTTCTTGGCACACTTCAGGCAAGATGTCCTTTTAATTTTCATTACAGGAGGCTTCAAGTGCACAACACTCTTGTCAAGCATACACCGGGAACACAGATGATAATCGAGAACATTCCGCTTTTCCTTTTTGCAGTTTCTTAGAATGTCTTTTTTAGCTTGGCTATTGTTTCCCCTGGCTGAACATTCTCATTTCTAAAATCATTTTTGTGCACACGTTGCTTTCGAGAATGTACCTCGCTCAAATATAATTCGTTTTCTAGGTTATTACAATTTATGTTTTTATTGCATGAGTAAAGAGTTTTGGGAAAACTCTTCTTTTGTAAGCCCATACATTTCCTTTTACTGTCTTGGTGCAAGCCAACTTTCTCAAATTTCTTTTCTAGACTAACCTTAGAATTATCACACAGCCCTTGCCTTTTGCGGTTTTTGTCTTTTGAACGTTCTCCTTTTGATTGTCTTCGTTTCACAAGTTTAGGAGATGTTTGTGTGTCGTTAGCATCACCTTTTTATGGCCATGCATTGTCTGAGAATTCACAATAAATGCGTTTGCTGATTCATTATTTTTGTCATAAGCCATGGGAACTTTACCAGAGAAAGTCTTTCGTAAGGAAATATATGACATCTCTTCATCAATGGGACAGTTTCTTTGGTTAGCTTTGGTTGATAATGTGCAATCAATTGGCCTGACTTGTGTAAGGGACATAAATTTTGAAAATAATCCTTCTTCAGACAACTTCAACGTATAATGTTTGGCATAAGCAGTCCTAACTCTTGGGTCTTTGGAATTGCTATGACAATATCTTTTTGTAGGGTGGATCGATAGTACAAAGAGTGATTTCAGCTGGCTTAGAGTATTTCTTTTGCTTTCCTATGTTTTGGGGGCTTAAAGCTTCCATCAATTTCATTATATTTGTTGTAACTTTCGTTCTGTGTGGGCCACAGGAAGGATGTAAAGTCGACGATATTCCCATTCGTCGTTGGTATCATTTTACAAGATGAATGCATTCTTTCAAGATTGGGCCTCCCCTCTTTGGGGTTGTTGAATGTCTTACCTAATTCTCTTCCTTCATTTAAATCATTACCCATGGCAAGTTCTGGGAGTTGTCTGGTGAAACTAACTCTGGCTGAGAAGAACAAATTGGCTGTCCACAACTGAATACCAATGGCGTGTCGTCAATCGAAGATCTCCTTTTCAATTGAGATCGACGGTGATGTTTTTGATTCTTGCCGTAAAGGTTTGACTCGGTTCCTAGATGCTTCATCGCACTTTGCTGGGTCGATGATTCATTATACACATGTTCTCGTTGGTTTGATCTGGTTGGCGGCTTTATACATGTATTATGGTTGTTTGAAACAATATGGTTGGTTATCTTTTGATAAACAGGATTGCTGAATGTGTCTTTAGCAGTAGCAGAAGACGCCATATCACTGGACGCAGTTAGTAAATAATCATTTAATGTGGAGGGATGTTGATGTTGAAATTTTAAAGCGATGTTTGGAATGATTTTTACAACATCCTTTTGGATGGTATGACACGACGTTCATATTCTGTGATGATCTCAGGGACAGAGGATATGCCTGTTGTAGGCTGTATACCTTCCGATAGCCTTGGAATTATCAGGTATAGTTCCGGTCAGAAGACTGACAGACGTTATAATGCTTGAGAATCCGGAATATTGAGAGTGGTGGAAGAGTAATTTATACAATCAATATGCGAAGGTGAAGATGGGATATGATTGACGGATGCAAATTTAATTTTTTGTTACAGTCATGGTTGATCTTACAATCGTCTCGGAATCAAAGGAATTAACAGTTTCCTTGATAATTTGTCCCGAAGATGTGGCTGTGTTTTTGTAGAAGAGACGGTTTCGTTCTGCTGTCTGCAAGATACAAATTGGCTATACTTTGCGGAGATGGTGTCCTCTGCATGCATTGTGCAAGAGACGAATTCTTTGTGCTTTGTGGAGATGGATGAGGGATCATTGATATGCTTTGTGCAAGAGATACGTTCACTTTGCTTGGAGGGGGAGGCATCCTTGATGTGCTTTGTGTAGGAGATAAGGTTTCTTTGCTTTGTGGAGATGGAGAAGGTATCCTTGACATGCTTTGTGTAGAAGATACGTTTGCTTTGCATTGTGAAGGCGTAGGAGGTATCCTTGCCATGCTTTGTACAGGAGATAAGTTTGCTTTGCTTTGTGGAGGAGGAGGCAGTATCTTTGACATGCTTTGTACAGGAGATACATTTGCTTTGCATTGTGGAGGTGGAGGAGGTATCCTTGACATGCTTTGTGTAGAAAATAAGTTTGCTTTACGTTTTGGAGGTGGAGGAGGCTTCCTTGACATGCTTTGTGCAATAGATAAGGTTTCTTTGCTTTGTGGAAGTGGAGGAGGTATCCTTGACATGCTTTGTGCAGGAGATAAGGTTTCTTCGCTTTGTGGAAGTGGAGGAGGTATCCTTGACATGCTTTGTACATGAGATAAGTTTGCTTTGCATTGTGGAGGAGGAGGAGGTATCCTTGACATGCTTTGTGCAGGAGATAAGTTTGCTTTGCTTTTTGGAAGTGGAGGAGGCTTCCTTGACATGCTTTGTGCAATAGATAAGGTTTCTTTGCTTTGTGGAAGTAGAGGAGGTATCCTTGACATGCTTTGTGCAGGAGATAAGTTTGCTTTGCATTGTGGAGTGGAGGAGGTATCCTTGACATGCTTTGTGCAGGAGATAAGTTTGCTTTGCTTTGTGGAAGTGGAGGAGGAATCCATGACATGCTTTGTGTAGAAGATAAGTTTGCTTTACTTTTTGGAGGTGGAGGAGGCTTCCTTGACATGCTTTGTGCAAGAGATAAGGTTTCTTTGCTTTGTGGAAGTGGAGGAGGGTATCCTTGACATGCTGTGTGCAAGATATAAGTTTTTCTTTGCTTTGAGAAAGTAGAGGAGGTATCGTTGACATGTTTTGTGCTAGAGGTGTGTTTTCTTTGCTTTGTGAAGGTGGAATCCTTGACATGTTTTGTGTAGGAGATAAGTTTTCTTGCTTTGTGGAGGCGGAAGAGGTATCTGTGATACGCTTTGTGTAGGAGATAACCTTTCTTTGCTGTGTAGAGGTGGAGGGGATATCTTTGACATGCTCTGTGCAAGGGATACGTTCTCTTTGTTTTGAGGAAGCATCCTTGACATGTTTTGTGCAGGAGATAAGTTTGCTTTGCATTGTGGAGGTGGAGGCATCCCTGACGTACCTTTTGTAGGAGACAAATTTTCTATGCTTTGTGGAGGTGGAGGAGGCTTCCTTGACATGCTTTGTGAAGGAGATAAATTTTCTTTGCTTTGTGGAAATGGCGGAGTATCACTGTCATGCCATGTGTGAGACAAATTTTCTATGCTTTGTGGAGGTGGAGGAGGCATCCTTGAGATGCTTTGAGCAGGAGATGAGCTGTTTTTGCTGTGTGGGAAAGCACCCTTGTTTTGGTGTCTGTAAGAGATACGCTGTCTATGCTTTGGGGAAAGAGGTATCATTGACGTGTTTTGTGCAAGAGATAGACCTGCTATGCATTGTGCAGAGGTTGTCCTGGGTGTGCTTTGAGCAATGCATGTTCTGGCTTGGTGTTGCACAGAAGATGCCTCGGCCACATGTTGCGTAGGAAGTGTCCTGAGTATGCTTTGCACAGACGATGCCACAACAACACTTGACGGAGAAGACATTATTGATACCATCTGGGTCAGGGGATGTCCGAGCATGAAGCATCAAGGAACTGTATGTTACATCTGTAGACGCCTCACTGGGAGAATGATCTGAGCATGTCAATCCATTCACTGGCCTTTGTAGGTCTATACTCACAGGCTTTGCAAGAATCTGATTTTCTCCAGGGCACGCTGAAAGCAATGACATATCCTCAGAGTCTGACCCTGTCTCGACCGAAGATTTTCCAGAATTTGGAGACATAAGGTGATCCACGAATGGGGTCACTAAAGTGTTAGTCATGGTCGATATTTCGGATGGTGGGTAGGATCTAGTTTTGCTAAAGATTTCCAAAACTTTTGAATTGCTGTGATTCGTAGAATCAAATTCCCACATATCATCATCAGATAAAGAATCCTCTCCATCATAACCCAGAACAAATGTGTACAATGAAGGATAGTCGTCGTCGCTTGCTTCTGTGTCGGTATCCAAATCATGGCCCATCTGTAAAAACAAAAGATTCGTTTAAACGTGTTACACTATACGGCCTTTTTGACATTTGGAAAACAGCCAATTTGCAATCTTCATTCTATCATCTATCGGTTGGAAGATAAGATTTTACCCAATCCACAGTACGTGGTAGTTCTGACATAGCAAGGTGCTAGAAAGATATAAAAAAAACGAAAGGACTACGCTTCAGTCAATAATAATATTTGTACAGGGGACTATTTTGTTAAACATATGTTCAACTTTACAATGTAAAATCACTTTCATAAAAGAGAAAAAAAGAGAAGGAGAGATAAAGAACGAAAGAGCAGACAGACAGACAGCAGAAAGATAGACAGACGAGAGAGAGAGAGAGAGAGAGATAGAGAGAGAGAGAGAGAGAGAGAGAGAGAGAGAGAGAGAGAGAGAGAGAGAGAAGAGAGAGAGAGAGAGAGAGAGAGAGAGAGAGAGAGAGAGAGAGAGAGAGAGAGAGACGAGAGAGAGAGATTGAGATAGAGACAAAGACTGACAGATAGAGAGAAAGGGACAGACAGAGGGAGACAGAAGAGAGAGACAAGAGAGACAGACAGACAGAAAGATAGACAGACAGGGAGGGAGACAGGGAGGGAGACAGACAGACAGACAGACAGAGAGACAGACAGACAGAGAGATAGATGGAATATATATTTAGAGAGAGAGAGAGAGAGAGAGAGAGAGGGAGGGAGGGAGGGAGGGAGGAGGGAGGGAGGGAGGGAGGGAGGGAGGAGGGAGGGAGGGAGAGAGAGAGAGAGAGAGAGAGAGACTGACAGATAGAGAGAGATTGAGATAGAGAAAAAGAGACAAATACAGAGACAGACAAAAGAGACAGAGACAGATACAGAGAGAGAGACAGAGAAAGACAGACAGACAGACAAGATAGACAGACAGACAGAAAGATAGACAGACAGAAGACAGACAAACAGACAGACAAAAGATAGACAGACAGACAGAGACAGACAGACAGATAGACAGACAGACAGACAGGCAGAAAGATAGACAGACAGACAGACAGGGATACAAGAGAGATAGATAGATAGAAAGATAGACAGACAGACAGACAGAGAGCGAGATAGACAGACAGACAGACAGACGAGAAAGATAGACAGAGAGACAGAGATAGATGGATATATATATAGAGAGAGAGAGAGAGATAGAGAGATATAGAGAGAGAGAGAGAGAGAGAGAGAGAGAGAGAGAGAGAGAGAGAGAGAGAGAGAGAGAGAGAGAGAGAGAGGAGAGGGAGGGAGGGAGGGAGAGAGAGAGAGAGGGAGGGAGGAGAGGGAGGGAGGGAGAGAGAGAGAGAGAGAGAGAGAGAGAGAGAGAGAGAGAGAGAGAGAGAGAGAGAGAGAGAGAGAGAGAGAGAGAGAGAGAGAGAGAGAGAGAGAGAGAGAGAGAGAGAGAGTTGAGAGGGAACAAGAGAGATCACACTTACTCGGCATTCACGAATGTTTAGTCTTGTATTTTGTAGACTATATTAGGTTAGTGGCCATACCAGAAAGGAAATAAACAACGGGAGAAAGAAAGGAAGAGCAAATAATACCCAGTGTTGAAGTGTCGCTGGCCTTTAAATAACGATAGGAATATATATTATATCGGTAGGAGGTTGGCAGACGCTAATGGTAGGTTTGTTAGCCCGATTTAAATTTACCCAATCCATCTATAAACAGTGTTCTCAGTGTGAAATTAGAGGAAACTTCAAGATGAAGGACACGTGAAAGTACAAGAGTGAAAGGAAAGAAGTAGAACCTACTAAGAGCGACTGCCAACTGCCCACACTTATTGAAAGGCCTACTCCATTCGCTTCACTCTTTCATATATGTTGTCTCGCTTTTCACTTAATTCACCCAGAGGTTACAGTAGCCTATATGATGGATCCCATGAAATATAATACCAAATGTCCTTCCTAAGGTACTTACTGATGACCCTGTTAGTCGTGTGGTATCGAAACCTTGCACCTTAACAAAAACACCAGTGTGGCATCAGTGGCACTGGCAATATCGCTGAGCCAATACCTCCACACAGTTAAAAGTGTCAAATGTATAAAATAGAATACTTCACACAAAAATGGCATCAATGAAAATGAAAGTACCGACAAGTTTTAGCAAACAGTTATATTAACAAAACGTGGCAGGGGGTGTGGGATCAGAAGTTAATAACAAACAAGGCCAAATGTAAAGTAAGAAATAGAAAAGAAGAGAGCGTTTTACGTCGCTTACATATCGGTCATTCGTGGCTCACACAGGGCTGTTGCCCCATGATAAGCAGTCGTTCTGTCACTCAAGTGATTGCATTTTTTACCATTAAACATATTTTAATAGAATACTCCTGATTTCATCGATATACGAATGAAATATTATTCCGATGGAAGTATTTACAAACTCTTTCAGAATAATGATCTTGAAACTATTTTTGCGTTTCTGAAAAAAATTGGAGTATATCGACACATCTAGAATACTAAATATGTATACATTTTTAACACATTGACAAATTTTTTGTTTTTACAAATATTTACGGAAACTTTTGATTTTAAAAAGTGCTTAATGTTATGCATGGACAGTTGTTAGTAATATTAGTCAGCTACGAACCTGAGATCACCGCCATGGTTGACAGGGTTACCTAAAGAACAAACAAATCACACAAAATGGAACATGCATCAAGACAACCCTTCAATAAAACGTGGCGGAGGGGTCCCTGTGAAAATTATTTTGCCGAAAATGGGACAAATCTAGGCTATCATATTAGTGGATATGGCAGTCCATTCCTTTCACATCATGAAAGAAGCTCAGTATCGATTCTTTCAATTTATAGGATTTTTTTTAGATACGATACAGACATCTTTCCAACACAGCTATTGTACTATAAAAGCCAGAAATGGATCTAAAGTACTCCAAGTTGGTATTCAGTTTGATTGTCACAATATACCCTACTCAAAACAATTTTTTTGAGTAATTGTTGTGAATATTGCCTCAGATTGCTCGGAAAATACATGACATATTCCGCGCACCTGTTATCAAAAAAGGCATCATCCCGACATGGGTAAAAAAGGTGCTGGGAAAGTTGAAAGAGTCGATAAAGTAGTTGAGAGTCTCGTTTCTCAAGGCTTTATGTGTTTTTAAAGTAGTATGCTACTCTTTTTCTTAGGTTCATGTGAGAAAAACATATTCAAATATAAATAACTGGAAAAAAAGGAAAAGTACGATTTTCTCAACATGTCGTTCTTTGTTCATTATTCTCTATCTCTATTTTTGTTTCTCAACGTATACAATCTGGTATGAAGTTGGGAGGAGGGGGAGTGAAAATGGGGAAATGATCTTTTTTATATGTATTATAATTTTATGTGAATTTTTTGTTTGTCTGTATAATATATGTGTACATTGTTAGGTTGTTCTCATTATAACTGCTGTGTGTTTGACGACCTTTGTGGCCATTTGCCTAGATATGGTCGGCATATTTGTACTCTGGTGGTACTCATGCCACTGGTGTGGTGTTAACAGAGGACGACCACGAACATCCAGAAAGTTATAGTTATTTCCTTCTGTGCCTGTAAGATATACTAGTAGCTTAACCGTGGAGGTAATTGCTACTCATAGCTCGCCAGAGAGCGTCCTCTGGTGAAAAATGTTCCCGTTTGTTCCTATCAATTTAACTTATGTATAGGTTTAATGGACATGGTGTGCTGATTTGAAATATCTTGTTTTTTCTGAAGATTCCGGTTGCCATGGGAAGAAGTTGCCATCTTGGATTTGCCCCAAATTTCACCAACTTCAATATCGATAGGCTTTTACATTTTTTAACAAATTTCTTTCAAACTTTTGCACACCGTTTTTGATACAATATCTAAACTTGTCAGATTTTTGTTTTATAAGAATTTTGTTTTTATGCAATTATCAAACATACAGCAGGAGTACAATGTATAACAGGGGTAGTCACTTAGTTAATAGGAATGGGATTACCTTACCGCCCAAATGGCTATCAACACGAGTTGCAATTCTGTCGCAGGGCTCGTTCTGCCTTTGGAATACAGGGTGTAGTTATTCCAAACATAATTTACTCTGTCTCATAACAACTAGGATCTTGCCTTAAATAAAGCGCAACCTTTTACATGCCAGCCGAGCATGGGCTATTATCTCCCACGGCGTAAATTCGTGCCGAAACGAGTGCCTGATGGTACAACGTATGTGGGTTGTTTATTATTTTAAAGCCAATTCTTTTAGTTTACCTTGACGTAAACTTCCATTCGTAAGAACTTTAGACAACACAACAATTTCCGGAAACGACTGTCGGGTGTCCAGTACGAGATGGCCTTTGAAAGCAAGTAAAAAAACGGGGAAATTATTTTGAACAAAGTAGTGATTTAGTCCCACTTAAAAGAACATCAGCCCTGAGATACACATTAAATGCGAAACAGGATCGACTTGAATAGACTCCTTCTAGATGACGTGTCATGGATACCTGCGAGACAATAGCAACTGGGGACAACACAATCGAAGGCGAGTGAACCTGACTAACGCAGTCGGGCATCAAAGAAAGTAGCAGAATTGTTTTTACAACTTTTAAGAATCAAAGTATCCAGCTAAGGAATAGGAAGAGACATACTGATTCGTTTGCATAATAATATAATAAAAAACTTTTTTGTTGTTGATAATAACATTAATATGGGCAGTTCTCTTTTTCAGACTCTGACACAATAGCAGCTTTCATCCTTTGAAGTCAAAGCTTGCCCACACTGACAATCACCACGAAAGTAGTTACCTATAATATACTCAGAATCGGGCTGTTTGCTATACATTTGTCTCCGAACAGAGACTTTGGTACAGTCACGGGGCAATAATATAGGAAAACTGTACAAGTTGGGTACTATTTGTACAACAGTTTCCTAAATCAATAACTTTGCCTGGCGGGATTTTGTCACTCCCTTAAAAGTTTGTCCATGCAATTATATGGGTTGGATGTTCAACACATTCCTCACTAGGTTCTAACTCAACTAACTGCAAACACGGGTTAATTTTCACCTACAACAACTCACAAATTACGACACATCAATCGCCTAAGTTTCAGTAAACCATCTGTTTACTCATACAGTATAACTTATCTCGTTACAATTAGGAAATTCACTGTTCCTCCACAAAGTTATATTTTGAATGGGATCTGTGCACGGATCTGTGGTCAGTTACAAAAAGAGCGACAAAAGTACACGTCAACTACACACTGTCGCGCGACTCGGTGCGAGACGCAGGAAAAAAGAATTAACTTTTGGTTTTTTGTAACTTTTCTCGCGCAATGGCAATTTCTTCAGCGTCATGAGACACGCGTTATCTGTGTTCTTGCAAAAAGAGTGCAACACATTACTCCCGCGTATCAAATCGCGCGTGCGATTTCCCGCCACTCGCGTTCTCTATAAATTTACCTTTAGACAAGTGGCCAGGTGGCCGCTTTATACAATAGCAAACAAAGAGAAAAAAAACAACTGTCTAACATGGAAATTGGCCGCCCTAGCAGGTGGCCGCCAACACAAGTTTGACTTGCAAACTTGTGATCTACCCACATAGATATCTCATGGCTGCAACTGAACCAATTATCTTCAGACAACCAGAGAGAAGTCTGTTTCAAGACGGTTAACGTGTAGTTCGGAAGGCAAATTATATTTTCTATCTGCGATTCGGGAGGCACATCATATTTTCATCCCAAACTTGCCTTATATCTACACAAAAAGAGTCCCGAGTTCCTACGTGGTAGCATAACAGCCAAGTGGACGTAAACAACGGGAAAGACATTAAATCATATCTGATAGATGTTTAATCTTCTGTCTAGTCTTTATTAAGTCAAAACATCCCTTAGGTTGTACTTATTTACCTGAAATCATGATGGCACCGTATGATATGTTCATCCGATATTCTGAAAATGTATACATTTGCACTACAACAGTATCGCGAATCGAGTTTCACTAAATTTCGTCCTAACAAGCCCCTGGTGCACGCGAGTTTTGTATTGTTTCGCACTCACTCGGCTACGCTATCATCTAGCAGTCATATGTGTGGTTTCGCCACTTGACTTGATACAAAGTATGGTAGAGATGCACTCGTATCTAACAGTAGTTAGCTGGGTTGGTAGCACGCTTTCTTTTCCATGGCGAGCGATGTGCCGACGCAGAGGTCGCGGGTTCGATCCCCACGGTGGCCAGGATTTTCTTCTGTCTATTCCTTGTATTTGTCTCATCTTTTGTTCCTATGGGGCTTTCATATTATCTTGTGGCATTACCTTAACTAAAGTAAGTCCCAGAACAATGCGGGTCTTTTCACAATGGAAAAAAAACAAACTAAAAACATCGTCTCACTGTTCTTTACGACATCTGAACGCATAACATAGGTTCACGTTGGAGGTAAAACTTAAACGAATACTATTGCTTATCACCGACCGGAAGTGTACAGTGAATTCATCACAACTCGTTACCTCCCTCTCGCAAGTGAGGAGTCAAACGCAATTCACGAATAAAATATAGTTGTAATCCAAACGGATATAAATTACGTCGGTAACAACACTCATTTATAAATAACGAAAAGAACGTCTACTGTCAGTCTGCTTTGGAACGTTCTCAGCTCTGGACACTATAATATAATCGGATGTAGTACGAATTGACAATTGTTTACATTTGAAGACTCTCTTACTACTAAGGTTCTTCCTCGCATGAACTCCAGGATGGAAAGGAAACCCCTAACAGGCACTTTCCCGCTTGAAAATACATGCAGTAGAGAATACAGTAGAGTACAGGCAGCTGAAATGAAATATCTAAGAAGAGTAGTAGGGAAAACTAAAGGAGACAAAATCAGAAACAGAACAATAAGAGATCAAACCAAAGCAGATGGCATAAAAACTAAGATAGAAACAAATCAATTGAGATGGTTTGGGCATGTAAACAGAATGAATGACAATAGAATAGCTAATTCAGTATACAGAGCTAAAGCCCAAGGTAAAAGACCAAAAGGCTGACCTTGGAGAAAGTAGGAAGAAGATATAAAAGAGGCAGTGAAACATAGAAATTTAACTTTTATGGAAGGAAACAGAAAATGCCAGGACAGGGCATCTTGGAGAAAGATCATCTCGGGCATCTGAACACATACACCGAAAGGTAGAATGGGAACTGATAAAGAAAGAAAGTTTGCGCCATAGGCACAGAAGACATATTAGTGGAGTCAGAACCAAAAAACACCTCGATTGTGCACATTTTGGTAAAAAGCATGAAACTCACATGTGAAAGAGCTTTGAAACACGAACAAAACGTGATATAGAACCGCCCTGACAAATGGATATTAAGAGAGTTACAGCCATATGAAAATGTCGATAACATTTTTTATCGCATGTTTAAAAGGAAGTGGATAGGTGGACCCGGGGTGTGCCTAGCGAAATAGGCGTTTTAGGATAGATGGACCCCCTGCCCAATGAAAAGCTGTCTGAAATCGTCATGTTAAAAAAGAAAAAAGAACAAAAAACATGGCGGACAGACTCGGTTCGACATTATTCCAAGTAAATCTAGACTTCTACCTAAATCGTCATAACTGAAGGCACACCCCGGGCCACCTGTCCAACATGCCTATAATCGCTAACTCACTTGTTGTAAAGAAGAAAAAGGATGAGGCTCAACAGGCCAATTCATTGTAAGTCAAATTCTCTGGGGGAGGTTTAAACTACGGCGGTCTTATCAGGTGCTTCATTATAACACTCGAAGAATACCCCTATCTGTCTATAGCCCAATTCTCATTCATACATGAATCAAACCAGAAAATTAGAGTAAAGTATCTTTCATAAGAGTACAATGTCGTGAAGAAATCCTGACCAGCTAATTGAACGAATGTAACAAACTGAATTGTGTGACACATGTATAACATGTTTAATCTGAGCAATTTAACTGCGTTCAACAGTTGAGTATGTTAGGTAAAATCTTCCCATTACACGTTCTTAAACCGTGGATCTTCCTAGCCTACCGACTTGCCGACGTCGTTGACCAAAAGAGTGGACAGTTTAGTGAATAGATTGTTAAAGATTGTCATAGGATAAGCAAAGAAAGAAAGAAAGAGAAAGAAGGACGGGGGAGAGAGGAGAGAGAGAGAGAGAGAGAGAGAGAGAGAGAGAGAGAGAGAGAGAGAGAGAGAGAGAGAGAGAGAGAGAGAGAGGAGGGAGAGAGGGAGAGAGGAGGGAGAGGGAGAGAGAGAGAGAGAGAGAGAGAGAGAGAGAGAGAGAGAGAGAGAGAGAGAGAGAGAGAGAGAGAGAGAGAGAGAGAGAGAGAGAGAGAGAAGAGAGTGAGAGAGAGTCAAACAGAGATCGTATGGAGGATTGATTTATGAATGACAGAGGAATGAAAGAAGGAGCGAGAGGAATAATATGGAGATAACAAGCCTCGTTATACTGCCAGCTTTAAGCCCATGTATGGATCTGATACTATACAAAAACAGTGAAGATACCTTGTTATCCCACCATCCGCCAATGATTTGGCAGGGACTTCCTTAATAACTATTGCAAATACAACCCGTTATATCGCCTCTTCTCCGAAATGATATAAATGGGTATAAGTAGAATCCAGTTTAGCTTGGTCACAGATCACGTAATCAAAAGACATACATACACAAGGGTCTCTACCGTACGTGTGTCTACTAAGTACATTTACTTTTACACCAACATAAATGACACTGGCACTGAAAGTACCGAAGACAACATTTGTCGTCCATTGCGTAGGCCTGGGTCAGGCGAATGAAGAAAAGCATCCACAAAGGCTCAGATCGAGTCATCCTGACAATACTAATAGGCATGGCTATGATTGAATCAAATTGAGAGGCGATAATGGGGTTTCACAGCATTGTCATAACCTAGGCCAATCCATTTTGGTAAAGGGTTGTTTCTGTGGATATTTTTATCTAGACTACATAAGAGACGGGGCGATTCTACTACATGTATTACCATAATATTATTATACTACAGCTACAATAGCCATTTCACATGCATTAGGCCAACATTACCTTGTCAGTAATCGTTTCTTTAACTGGATTAGTTAAAAAGTGATAATCTCCCTCATTGTAATACGTTATTTAAACACGATGTTTTAAAACGCCATTCCATGTATACCGCCAAGTTACAACTGACACAACTATTGGCGGTATAGCGAGGTTTGAGTGTACGGAAGTTCGTCCTCACAAATCAAATCTCCGTCTAGCGTCGACCCGTCATAGGTAGTCCCAGCGTCAAGTCAATATTAAACTTCTCTCGTGAAACTGGTTGCATGTGTTATTCGCCTTCATTTATACATACGTTATATTGTTAGATATAACACAAGCGGACACGGCTTCTTCTGTCTTCCGGTTATGGACAGATCGCAAAAATTTCCCTCTGCACTATTCGGCGTTTGTTTGGCGAAATGTCACTTCGAAAACGTACATAGATAGAAATTATTAGACACTCTTCTTTGTACCGCCATAATGAGAAGCCCGTTCAATTGTCAATTATTAAACCTCAAACCGACATGATACGTTTCACACACATCTTAGAGCACCGACATGGATATGATAACTCTTATCTTATTTTCCAATGACTGAGTATCACTGTTGAGTAAATCATGTAATTTTCGATAGCTTTGTTGAAATCTTGAATCTAGCACATAGATCTATCATCACATGCTAATATAGATCCAACATAACGTTTTTGTAATGAGTGATATTAAAATGAAAATGAAACATTAGTTGCAATACAGGTGGAGTGAAAAACAACAAACTAACATCAGTGGAATCCATCTCAAAACCACGTATATAGTCCAAGTGTACGCGGTCCAATACTTGGGTTCGGTTGGTGGAACATTCCTTAAATACGCAAACGTTGTTAAAAGAGCTCAACATACTCTTTTTCTTTAAAAAGACACTGAAATACTGGGACTAGATGATGCTCCGCCCATTGGAGAGTTTATTATTTTATTGAATGGATTAGCTCGCGCCTGCTCGCGCCTGCTCGCGCCTCCCTGTCACATTTGTGGCAATTTAGACGGCTGTGTAAACTACACATGGCGACAGACACATTGATTAATGCGACCGTTCGAAATTAGCCTCATATCATTTGATTCTCTTTATGGCCCTATTTGTTGTATTCTATCCCTTTTCAGGATAATGAAAACTATCATCCCCGTCTCCTTCTAATTACTTTTCTGGTTCTTATCATCATTTTTATAATGCATGTAATAATTACCATTATTGTTATCATTACCATCATCTTCATCATTATTGTTATTATTATTATTTTTGTTATTAGGTGTATTATCTTTATCACTACTGCATTATTTATATTAGTATTGATATTATACTGATATTAATATTATACTGCTATTATTAATAGTATTATTATTATTATTATTATTATTATTATTATTATTATTATTATTGCTATTATCATTATTGTTACATGTATTATTCTTGAATATTAATATACAGTATTAAATAATCTTATTATTATTATGACTGCTGTTCCTCTTCTTCTTTCCTTTTACTTTATTGCTTTTAGATTAATATTAAAACGATCATGATAATAGTAAGGATGCAAATTATAATAATTATTATAACAGTAATAACAACAACTATAACAAGAATAATTCATTACCATAAACCTAAAAGGGTGCACACAGATATACATATACCCACACAAACATGTGCCCCTCTACCTCCTACACACACACTCTCTCTCCCCCCCTCCTCCACCCACGATGTTGGCACATGAAAGTGAGTTAATATTTTTCTTTGGCACATCATGACAATGTGAGAAGATGAAAAGGTATAAAAACGACATCGTCAGGTGGCTTCCCTTTATTGGGCGGCTTAACTTCAAAAGCATCTTTAGTTTAATGAGTCGTGATTTATATGCCGCCAGTGGTCAGTATCAAAAGTCGAGATGCAAATCGACGTTTTGTAAACTTTTCCTTTTTCTACAACTGGA
>JAXRKP010001009.1:125000-140000 GCA_037039925.1 Doris montereyensis
TTGCACACTTCATCCATATCCGTGTCACCTAATTACTGTTCTCTTGCACACTTCATCCATATCCATATCACCCTAATTACCATTCTCTTGAACACTACATCCATATCCGTGTCACCCTAATTACTGTTCTCTTGAACACACATACACATCCACCCCACTATCGCCATCCACATGTCAACCTATTCTCTTACACACTACATACAAGTTAAGGTCCTCGCATGTCATGCTGCACAAAACACATCCGCTTCACCCTGGATTACTATTCTCTTGCACACTACATCCACACTCGTGTCACCATGATCACTATTCTCTTGCACACTACATCCACACTCGTGTCACCATGATCACTATTCTCTTGCACACTACATCCACATCCGTGTCGTCCTGATTACTATCCTCTTGCACAGATTTGGCCATCACAGGAGAGATATCGAATACTGCGAAAGCAAGACGGTGCCTTTACACTTAAATGGACCAGGACATAGAGGAACCCATAATCTTAAAGTATGCATTGTCACTTCTCAGGTCATGTACCGGTGGTGCTGAGTCTAGGAAGTCTTTCGAGAACCGGATTATAGTAAGATTGGACACAATCAACCTCATGGTATGAACGTCTTACACCAATTTGTATAATTTTCCCCATAGTCGGGCACACGTTATTAGTATCCCTGACCCTTCACCATCCTCTACCCTACCCCATCCGCCCCCACGAAACTATCCCACCCTAACCCTGCCCCCCACCCCTTCCTATCCCGGGCAAAGTTGGGTCCCTCTGGCAGTTCACACCCTGTGTGCCCATCTATGGTAGCGTACTCAATGGTAGGCATCTTTGCACACTTTTTATTGATTTATTTATTTTTTTTATTTTTTTTTTTACGTTCACCATATACCGGAAGTAACTTTGCGCACGGTTTCTTACCATTAAGGAATAGACCCTTTTTATCACCAAGGAGAAAATACTTGAGACTTCGATAACTTGGAAAGCATCAGCTAGTGCTAACTGGCATTTTTTGAAATTTCAGATAGTTGTTTAATCTCTTTCCTTATTGCATCGATAAATTTATAATTTATATACATTTTTCGCACCTTCAGTGTAAATTTTTGCCTTGATTGATACTTCATTTCATTCTTTCTCTATCATTTCTTCTTTCTAGACCCAATGAGATATAGATCTAGTCTTATATTTATCCTATTTTTTCGTTCTTGTTTCCATACTCACACGTCTCTCTCTCCCTTTCTTTCTCTGTCTCTTCTGTCTGTCTCTCTCTGTCTGTCTCTCTCTCTCTCTCTCTCTCTCTCTCTCTCTCTCTCTCTCTCTCTCTCTCTCTCTCTCTCTCTCTCTCTCTCTCTCTCTCTCTCTCTCTCTCTCTCTATTTCTTCTTCTCCCCATCTCCTTCTCACATTTTATTACTTACTTATTTTCATTTTTTTTCCATTCTAGATCCTGCAACCTTCCACTCTCGCTCATTCTTCACCCCTTCCTCTGCTACGTTTCTTATCATCACTGTCTTTTTCTTTGTTTCTTTCTCCTTTATGTTTTTCTTTCTGACAGTACATCACATTGTGTGATGCCTAAGGTAGTATTTAGATCTAGATTCTAGATATTTCTCGTTTGTTGTCTGACGAAGAGTTATACCTGAAACGTCACGAGTTTGTTCTGTCTTTATTAGCGGAGTTGTCACTTATTGTCATATTCGCCTATTCTCTTGCACATCACATCCACACCCGTGTCACCATGATTACTATCCTCTTGCACATTATATCCACACACGTGTCACCATGATTACTATCCTCTTGCACATTATATGCACATGATTACTATCCTCTTGCACATTATATCCACACCCGTGTCACCATGATTACTATCCTCTTGCACATTATATCCACACCCGTGTCACCATGATTACTATCCTCTTGCACATTACATCCACACACGTGTCACACCATGATTACTATTCTCTTGCACACCACATCCACACTCGTGTCACCATGATTACTATTCTCTTGCACACTACGTCCACATCCGTTTCACCATGACTACATCACTACATCACTATCCTCTGGCACATTATATCCGTGTCACCATGATTACTATTCTCGTGTACACTACACCCACACCCGTGTCAGCATGATCACTATTCTCTTGCACACTACATCCACACTCGTGTCACCCTGATTACTATTCTCTTGCACACTACGTCCACATCCGTTTCACCATGACTACTATTCTCTTGCACACTACGTCTACATCCGTGTCACTGTCACCCTGATTACTATTCTCTTGCACACTACATCCACACCCGTTTCACTATGACTACTATTCTCGTGTACACTACGTCTACATCCGTGTCACTGTCACCCTGATTACTATTCTCTTGCACACTACATCCACACCCGTTTCACTATGACTACTATTCTCTTGCACACTACATCCACACCCGTTTCACTATGACTACTATTCTCTTGCACACTACGTCCACATCCTCATCACCATGACTACTATTCTCTTGCTCCACTACATCAACATCCGCGTCACCCTGATTACTATTCTCTTGCACACTACGTCTACATCCGTGTCACCATGATTACGATTCTCTTGCACACTACGTCTACATCCGTGTCACCATGATTACTATCCTCTTGCACACTACACCCACGTCCGTATCACCCTGGTTATTTTTTCTTGCAAACTACATGCACGTCCGTGTCTCCCGATTACTTTCTTGCACACTAAATTCACATCCGTATCACCATGATTACTATTCTCTTGCACACATCATCCACACACGTGTCAACATGATTACTATTCTCTTGGCCACTACATTCACACACGTGTCTCCATGATTACTATTCTCTTGCACACTCCATCCACACACGTGTCACCATGATTACTATTCTCTTGCACACTGCATCCACATCCGTGTCACCATGATTACTATTCTCTTGACACACTACATCCACACACGTGTCACCACCATGATTACTGTTCTCTTGCACACTACATCCACACACGTGTCAACATGAATCCTATCCTCTTGGACACTACATCCACATCCTTTTCACCATGATTACTATCCTCTTGCACACTACATCTATATCCGTGTCACCCTGATTACTATTCTCTTGCACACATCATCCACACACGTGTCAACATGATTACTATTCTCTTGGACACTACATTCACACACGTGTCAACATGATTACATTCTCTTGCACACTACATCCACAGACGTGTCACCATGATTACTGTTCTCTTGCACACTACATCCACACCCGTGGACATCCTCTTACATCCACATCCGTGTCACCATGATTACTATTCTCTTACACAATACATCCACATCCGTGTCACCTGATTACTTTCTCTTACACACTACATCTATATCCGTGTCACCCTGATTACTATTCTGTTTTAAACTACATCCACATCCATGTCACCCTGATTACTATTAACTTCCTTACTAAACCCATACCCTTGTCACTATGATTATTATCTTTTGCTTATTAGATCCCCGGGAAGTGGACAGGTAAGCACCTGTACGGGGAGTAAATGATTACGCCCTCCACGAGCTAAGGGCGTTAACCCTGACAGAAAACAACCTGCTGCCTTGCAGGCCGATCTTGACCGACCAAAGGCTAAGGGGGTCAACCCTGAGAGAAAATAACAACCTGCTGCCATGCAGGCTGGTCGTGAATGACTAAAGGCTAAGGGAATTAACCGTGGCAGAAAATAACAAGGCGTGGTAGGGGGCCTCAAGGTGGCATCCCACTATCTACCTAGGGTACAGTGGGCTAATCCCTGCTTATCCAAAACAACCATCTACCTAGGGTACAGTGGGCTAATCCCCTGCTTATCCAAAACAAACTGATTCA
The DNA here is from genome assembly GCA_037039925.1 of Doris montereyensis. NCBI lineage: Eukaryota > Metazoa > Mollusca > Gastropoda > Nudibranchia > Dorididae > Doris > Doris montereyensis. Next base: position 128,874 of record JAXRKP010001009.1, read on the forward strand.
GAGAAATAAGAGTAATATAACCGGCTTGATCTTTCGAAGACGAACTTGGAAACGAATACGGACTGTGATTTTTCGGAACATGGAATGTTAGGGCAATAAATGAAAAAGGGTTAAAATTTGTTGAAGAAATGGAAAATTTCAAAGTAGATATTTTTGTCATTACAGAAATAGAAAAAAAAGGACAAGGAATAGAAAATGTAGGACCGAATCATATTTTAATCTTCTCAGGGGTAGATGTCAAAGATAGAGCTAGAGCAGGAGTAGGCCTCCTAGTGCATAAAAGGCATGAAAAGCTACTAGAAAGTTGGAAATTTATAAGCCCACGGCTATTGGAGGTAAATATTAAACCAAAAGGACGAGAAATTAAATTATTAATAGCTAATGGACCAAACGAAGATGCAACTAAAAAAGAAAAAGATATCTTCGAAAACGATTTACAAACAGCTGCAGAAAATCTTAAACCCAAACAGGAACTAATGCTTTCAGGAAGATTTAAACGCTAGAGTAGGCAACAATGTAGAGGCGTCATGAGGAGTACGGTAATAGGTAATGAAGGAGAGACAACAACTTCTTCAAAGAGAGAGAGACTAATAATTTTTTTAAAATAGCAAACACCTTTTTCTTCATAAAGATATCCACAAATATACAAGTATAAATGGAGACAGGTGTGAAAAGTCAATGATAGACTACATAGTAGTTAGCAGCTCCCTTTTTTACAGTACAGTACATTGGATGCAAGAGTAAACAGAGGAGCAGAAATATTTAGTGATGATCACTTAGTGATTGTTAAAATGAGATTACTGACTGAAGAAAACAAACAGAAAAGGAAAGAGAAGAAAGCTACTAAACTCAAAATAGAGGAACTAAATAAACCAATAGTAAAACAGATATACCAATCTAGGATAAAAAGATTTATCAGTGAAAGACAGGTGGATCTGAATGATAGCAAAAGAGGGGCAAATGTATAGTATAAAGAAATACTCATCAGTTGTACTGAAGAGGTCTGTGGTAGGAAACAAATTAAAGGAAATGGGAAAAGAACAACATGATGGAATGAGAATGTCAAAACTAAGATCAAAGAAAAGAAGAATGCCTGGAAGAAATACTTGCAAACAAAGAGACCAGAGGATAGGATAGATTACCTGAACAAAAGAACTATCGCCAAAGAGGAAGTGAGAAAAGCAAAACAGGAACAATGGGAAGAGTTTGGACAAAGACTTCAAGAAAGATGTCAAGGTAATCAAAAGCAGTTCTGGGGTGGGGGGTGGGGGCGGGGGTGAAGAGCATGAGAAAGACCAAAGCTTGCCCTATACGACAAATTAAGAATGCCAAAGGAGAAATAATGAAAGACGACAGCCAAATCATGGAAGCGTTGAGAAAAGCATTTTCATCAATTACATAATCCCTCCAGAACGTATCAAACAAGAAGTAAAGATCAATTAGTAAGAGTAACAAGTTATCCAGAAGAGACAGCTGAAGATGTAGATATATCAATAGAAGAAATCCAAACAGCTATAAAAAAAAGTGAAAGTAGGAAATGCCCCAGGAGTAGATCAAGTTTATCCACAAATGGCTAAAAACCAAGGGAGGGAGGCAGACAAACTACTACATGCAATATGCCAACAAGCATGGAAGTCCAAACAAGTGCCAGACGACTGGAAAAAGGGAAGTAGTACCAATACATAAGAAAGAATGGATCTCAAACTATAGAGGGACATCACTACTTAGCATTACGAGGAAAAGTGTATGCCAGGATTCTGGAAATGAGACTAAGGAAAAGAGTAGAGGATCAGATTGAAGAGCAGCCGAGTGGATTTAGACAAGGAAGAAATGTACAAGACCACATATTTACAATTAGACAAATAATAGAAAAATTCCGTAAGAGAAACATTGACTTGCATCCTGTGTTTTATAGATCTAGAAAAGGCATTTGAGACTGTGAGGAGTGACGAGCTATGGCATTCCTTAAAAGAACACAATGCAGAGCAAAATTTAATAGAAGCCATTAAAAGAAAGTTTTTACAATAAACCAACATGTGCAGTGAGAGTAGCTGGAAACATATCTACAGAATTTGATGTAGATATAAGGGTAAGACAGGGTTGTACCCCAAGTCCTCTTTTGTTTATCACATTTATGGATTCAGTCGCAAATGCATGCTCAAAAATGAAGAAAATGAATGTAGGTATGGGGAAGTTCAAACCAGTAAATGTATCAATGCTTTTTTTGCTGATGATTTAGTTCTGTTTTGAAAATCAGAAAGTGACATTCAGTCGAATATCAACATTATCAACAATGAACTAAATAAAAGACGAATGAGAGTAAATGCAAAGAAAACCAAAACAATGCTAGTAACTAGGAAGCTAAAACACAAAATCTTAAATTGGACAGGGAGAATTTAGAACAAGTTCAAAGCTACAATTACCTAGGAGTAATGATTAACTCAGAGGGAAAACTAAGAGAAGAAATCAGCCAGAGAATCAAAAGGCAAGTGCAATATATAACCATCTAGGAAAAGCATTTGTAGGTAAACAAAGATTGTCAATAAAAACCAAAATGGCAGTATACAACACAGTTTATTGTCCTCTTCTCCTCTATGGCAGTGAAACGTGGACCTTAGACAGTAGAGAATACAGTAGAGTACAGGCAGCTGAAATTGAAATATCCAAGAAGAGTAGTAAGGAAAACTAAAAGAGACAAAATCAGAAACACAACAATAAAACATCAAACCAAAGGAGATGGCATAAAACTAAGATAGAAATAAATCAATTGAGATGGTTTGGGTATGTAAACAGAATGAATGACAATTGAATAGCTAAATCAGTATAAAGTGCTAAAGTCCAAGGAAAAAAGACCAAAAGGCAGACTTTGGAGAAAGTGGAAAGAAGATATAAAAGAGACATTGAAGCATAGAAATTTAACATTTTTGGAAGGAAACAGAAAATGCCAGGACAGGGCATCCTGGAGAAATATCATCTCGGGCATCTCAACCCATACACCCACCATGTTCACTGTCGTCTTGCTCAGCACATCCATACCCCTGTCACCATTTTACTATCAGCGTGCTCACAACATCCACACCCAATGACACCTCATTATCCTCTTGCTTACCTTCTTCACACCCTTACCATCTTGTTCCCTATCCTCTGCTTTCCACATCCTAGTCAATGAGATCATGTTCACTATTCTTTTGCTCCACACATCGACGCCTCTTTCACCATGTTCACTATTCTCCCATTCATAACAAACATACACACCCCTGTCACCATGTTCACTATCCTCTTGCCCACCACACCCACACACTTGTCATCATGTTCACTATCCTCTTGCCCACCACATGGACACGCCTGTCACCATATTCACTATTTTCTTGTTCGTGACATCCGCACCCCTGCCACTATGTTCACTCTATTCTTGCTCACCTCATCCACATCCCTGTCATCATGTTCACTATCCCCTTGCTCACCACATTCACACTCAATGTCACCATGATCACTATCGTCTTGCTCATGCACACCCAATGTCATACATCGAGACACCCAATGTCACCATGTTCACTAGAGAGAGAGAGAGCGAGAGAGAGAGAGAGAGAGAGAGAGAGAGAGAGAGAGAAGAGATATATAGAGAAGTATATATATATATATATATATATATATATATATATAAATATATATAAATATATATATAATATATATATATATATATATATATATATATATATTTTATGTATATATATTTTTTTTTTTAATGTATATATATATATATATATATGTATATATATATATATATATATATATATATATATATATATATATATATATATATATATATATATATATATATATATATGGAAGCTCGATTGCAATTCACGTTGACCAATGAAAACGTCCTATTCTGAAGTACCTTTGTGCGAGGTAATCTTTTAAACGAAAGCAGATGGCATACTACAAAAGCAACAGAACACATCTAATTGACCCTAGAATAACATAGGCTATCAAAATTAAGTGTTACATCAATGTAGAATTTATCAAAAATGTGATTTGTGACTCAATTTATTCACTCCAGACGATGACAACTTGGCTAAGGACTTCCGGTCTAGGCCAACCGGTTGTAAACAATAATGCGCTTATGACTATCAAATATGTCATATTTCGACTATCAAATAATAACGGTTTATTAGTTTCATTCTTTTTGTAGCGGCTTTCTGCCACTCTTTGAAGATTTAGATCTAGACTAATAGAGATTATAATTGTTTCACTGGAGCGTCATTTCATTTGTGTTCAGGTAAGTGCATTTACTCTTTACCTCTAGATCTAGGTCTAGGTCTAGATCTAACATGGTCAGGTTCTTGGAACGTAATAATATTTTGTCGAGTCCCAGACCGTTGCGTTGTCACATTATGATCTAGATCTAGATCTAAATCTAATCTAGAGTATAGCGAATATGCAAAATTAAATACTCTCACAGTGATATCACTGTAGTGTACGTGTGGTGAAAAAATAACTCGAGAAAAATTATAAAACCTGCCGGTCAAACTGATTAACAGCTTAAATAAGATAAGCGAGATGACACAGCCTTGAGGTGCGCCAGTGTTTATAATTAACTTATTCGACGATTTACCATTCACAAAGACATATTGCAGTCAATGTCTACAAAGTTATAGAATCAAGCAATATATTATTTGGTAACGTTCATTTCACATACTTTCTCTATAAAAGTAAAAGATATTGTTGAAATGTGTTGAAAGCAGAAGAAAAATCAACAAACAAGATTCTACAATAAATGTAAGCCCTTTTTAGATGTTTACAGACATTGTTTGAAAATACAAGGAGGGCAACCTCGACGCTGCGTTTTGACTCATTTGCGTAATACATCATCTTCTCCTTTCTTCTCTACTGTAATTAATGGGACATGGGTCGCTTGAGCTCGGAGAAAGCCCTTGAAACAGCGACAAGCCGCCTACGTCCTCAACTAGCTTCGACGTCAGTTGTGGGTCCCGCGCATTAATTCTTCAGCGATCGGGTGAATCCCAATAATTACACTGGGTAAAAATGTAAGACATTGTCAATGCACCGAAATGGCAGTAATTCAACGCATGTGGTTAGTCCAGGACAGCTGGACGATCGGAATAATCTTCATTCCAGTAAACGCGAATGAGTAAAATAGAAGTTTTCTGCAAAAAGTGAAGCATCTTTTAACTGGTACTGGTAGCAATAACTTAACTTCACAAACTACATTAGAAACAATTGAAAGGGTCAGTTCAATTGTGTTCCTATGTTCATTTTCGTGAAAAACAATACAGAGAGATAATCTAGGGAATAAACGAAAATCATGCTTCCTGAAAAGTGTGAAAATGATATGATGAAAAACAGCACGTTTACAGCCGTTTAAAATTGGGATTTCCGAAGCCAACAGTGCCCATGTCCGTGGTTGTTAGCATTTGTCTCTAAATGACATAATTGTGACTTAAAAACACTATAGAAATGACATGACACCTTCAATTACATCATTCGAAAGCCAAAATATTCCTCTGTGACAAGCAAAAAACCGTTCCTCTTTATCAACACAGATAAAAATGTTAAACCTGATTGAAAATAGGTTAAAATCGTGCGATACGGGATACGACCGGTTCTACTACCCTGCAGCTGCAATGAGTTAATATTATGTAAAACCTTTTGAACATCGAGGTCAGGAAATGGAGAATATATTATATAAAGAAAGATGGAAGGATTAAGATTAAAAAAGAAAGAATACGATTAAACGAAATAAAATATTTGGGGAAAGAAATAAAGTAAGTCCTCATGTACACCTATGTAAAACTAATGAATCACTAACCTTACTTTCAGTTACGTCTTGTATTCGGAAGCGATTATTTTGCTCTATGGTGTCCAGTATACTTCAATCTGACCAAATACAGGAATTGAATTAAGTTTGATTGACAAATTGTCTATATCATGGTGTACGTATTGTTGTATTGCACTGAATGACAATAATGCTGATGGCTGATGGTGAGAATTCGATGATGATGAATATTGATATCAATGCTAAAGATAAAACTACAAAAATGTAATAATAAAAATAATGCTAATGATTACTTCATATATTATAACAAAGAGACCCCGTGCAAAAGGCACGATTTGTTGTGGGGGAGGGGGGGGGGTCGGGTCTAGAGACAAGGTGTCGGCCTCTCAACCCCAAGGTTGTGGGATCAAGTTCCGCCGACAATTGAACATTTTTCTCGTTTTAAAAAATAAAATTGACCCCACCTAGTCCAGGTAGGTGAATCGACACCAAGTCCTAATGGAGACGGACTATAAAAAGGTCGCGTGTACATATCACAATACTTTGTGCACGTTATAAAAATCCCTCGACTGTTTTACAAGGCAGTCCAGGCAAAATTAAAGTCCTAACAATAACAAAATCCAACTTAATCACCCTAGTTGTGAATGTGGAAAAATCAAATCAAATCCAATCGTTATATATCGTTTCTTGTATTAGATTGCTTGGGCTAAGGATCCCAGCCAGTTTTAGGCTGACATTTCAGTCATGTCTTACAAATATTAGAGTGATATAAATGTATAATGTGTATCACTATAATCTAGCCTGTAGATCTATGTAGGCAGTTTCATTAAACGACTTTCCCGCAAATAAAATTGGTTATGCACATTAAATTTGGTGCAAAATTGTTCAAAGCTGATGTACGCTTGACTTTTCGCAGCATTTGAGTTTTAAAAGCAATGCTTCACTAAATCTCTGCCTTTCTTTACATTATTACACGTATTAATAATGACAACAGTTGTAAAGTCAGAAAAAGTATTATACGCCTGACTAATAGCTGTTGGTGTGTTCAGTCATTCAACCATATCATTACTGTGTTTGCCTTACTTATTCATTTTTGGAGTATTTAATCTACATGGATGATATTATTTTTGACCTTGCTGTATATCTTCGGGATTTTTATCAGTTTGATTTTACAAACTTTCTGACTTTATATATTATTCGTAATTTCTAGAACGATGAATGAGTTTTTACAACTAACTAGATCTACGCCATTTACAACAACTTAATTTTTTTTCTGACCATTGGAATTATACTCAACCTTGTATCAACACACTTACTACACAGGCATCTATAATCAAGGAACAGAAGGCAACGAGGCGGTAAGCGAAAACAACATTATATCCAGTCAATATAGATCTATCTACGGCTACCACCCTGCTCCTTCTACTTCTACCATCCCCGATCCCCTTCGCCTTCTGTACAACTAACAGTTCCAACCACAAACACACTACATGTTAACTCAAATGGAAAAACTGAACCAATGAACAAACTCAAAAGTCGTTTTGTTAAACGTCAGATCATTATTTAACGAGCCAACTCTCATTTACGAATACACCATGGATACCGATACATGTATTAAGATTGTGAGTTGGTTGAAAAACTACAGCGTACTGAACGCACTGATCCCCAACATTTAGTCAGTCTTACGAAATGACTGCACGGATGGCCGTCGTGTTGGCGGTCTAATGGTTATTTTCAAATCAACGCTTCCTTTTGAAAAGATTCACTATGACAATGAAATCAGGACACCAGCAACACTCGAAATGTTTGAGTGTCTTTTGAATCAACAACACACACCACAACTTTTCAATTATTTATCGACCACCAATGTCCAACAACCGAATGTTTTTGAACGAATTTCACGACCGTGTTCTTGAAAAATCAACTAATTTAAACAAAACTCCACCGAATGGGTGATTTTAACATACACGTTCACCGAGCTGAGAACAACAAAGAATATAACTGTGACAAACTCGCTGTTAACCTTATGCAAATTTTTATATTGATCAAAGCCAACAATCGAAACAAGGAGCAAACACTGCAAGTAACACCCTCATCAAAGTACTGAGCGATTATGAACTCGCAACCACCAAAGAAGTGGCAACAATTAAAAGCGTCTCCCAACAAATGTGTTCACTCGACACTATTCGAAAATGAATAATAAAATTATCCATTGCCATTATATTTATAGAGCTTGAACCTATTACATGTATCAAGTCCATCATCAACTGTTCTCTCACAAATCCTGATTCCCAGAAGCATTCAAGCAGGCCAGTAAATATATGCCTCCTCTGTTGAAAAAAATCGAACTTGGGACAATGAAATCTAAAAAATGATCGCCCTGTTTCCAATTAAAACTTCATTTCGAAAATAATGGAGAAAAATTTTCGCCAAAAGACTCCGGTGTCATATTGACAAAAGGTCTGTCGGAGTCCAACTAGTCCGCTTATACTATAGGTCTGGGCACAGCACCAAAACGGCATTGTTAAAAATCCACAGTGATATCATCCACCACCTTGATAAACACGGCAATGTCATCTTACTTCTGTTGGACCCGAGCTGCCTTCGGCACTGCATGGACCACGATATTCTCTTCAACAGGCTGGGCCATTTCTTTGGCGTCACTGATTCAGCATTGAAATGGCTTAAGCAGTACCTTTGCTACCGAACGCAGTGGGTCGATATACACAAAGTTTCACCAAAAAGCCCTTCCACTAAAGTATGAAGTGCCTCAAGGATCTGTGTTTGGCCCCATACTAATAAATAGATTTTCACCCTGTACACGTAGACTCTGGGGAAATTAATCACGTCACATAACCTGAAATGCCATTTAGATGACGACGACTCTCTAGCCATTTCACTGAGGATCCTGCTTCAACAATTGAACAACGTGTTGATGACATCAAGACATGAATGACCGACAACAAGCTCAAGTTGAACGAGGATACGTGTTATTAACGATTCCATCATAGAGCGTAACAAGCTTCTTAGGAATCTTGGCTTCTATTTTGATGAATGCAAAACCATAAACAAAAACTTGTCACAGATGCCACATTAATCTGAAAAACATCTCCCGTGTTAACTAGATGATAATTGTACAAAACGCCTTTTTCATGCCCTCATTGTCATCCATATTGACCACTAGAATTCTTTTCTCCACGGCCTACCTAAAACCACTTTTTTAAAAAGACAACGAAATAAAGCGGCCCGTATCATAACTAAAACAAACCCTTCAGATCACATCACCCCCGTTTTGGAAAATCATCATTGGCTGCCCGGGGAGGTGTGAATTGAGTACATGTACAAGACAACATATCTTGTCTTCAAATGTTTACGCAATTTGGTACCGGTTTACCTTACTTCCCTCCCTCTTGAAAATTGTATTCTTCCATCCCTCTCGTAATCTGCGATCCTCAAATTTTATTCTTTGAAATAAAATAGATCTGTAATGTGGAAACAAAATTCTCTCAACGTGCCTCTATTTCAGCCCCACTTATTTGGAACTCTCTGCCCATCAAAATCCGACAGAGCCCTGCTCTTTATACCTTTTAATCAAAGACTCGAAACCGAACGTTTAGAAATACGTTTCGTTAAACTATCTTTTATAGTTCTATTCTTGGATAGTATTGTGTTGAATGTATTGTCCCATTATTGTGAAGTGCCATCGAGCACCTTAGTGGATTTTGGCGTTGTATGCATTTGAACACTGGGCAGAACTCTGTGTCTATATCTGGGGATGTAAGTTCATTGAAGCTCATCATTCCACAGCACAAATATCTTGTATCCACGGTCATTTGCACACTTATAGAAATGAAATAAAATAATTAACAAAGTCATTTCGGTTTTTGACTGGTGTCTTTATTATAATTCAAAACGTCAGAAGAGCTGATCGACGACAGTGTGATCGATTACAAAAATAGAATCCCCATTACTATTCTTAACTGTTCACTGTTTTCGGTCTTCATGTCTTTCATAATTTGAAGACAGTTGAATGGATACATCTGCTTGGGGAATGAAGGTCAATCTCCACATGTTTCTAATATGATGTCACAGAAGAATCCGAGGAATCATCGAACACATCCTGGATTAAAGGTGAGTTCTGATCTTAACCATGAATTCTCCCCTACGGTAAAAGCGATCTCTCATGAAGGTCATCTCCCGTAAAGAAAAATAATTATTTTTCCAAAGTATCTTTCGTTGGTGACATTGACATAACCAATCTACTCCAGTCTTCCTACTTCCTTTACAACAAATGCACCAAACTATTAGCAAGGATCGTAAACATCGAACAATCGGGACCAAGCCAGATCTAGAATTTATATGACTGAGTTACCGGTAATGATTATGATATAGATCTAACCTAGATCTAGATTTTAGATCTAGAATATAGATAAAGTATGAAATATCTAGAAATTCTAGATCTAGATCGCAGTTTAAGTTCCTGATGGCCATGCAGTCTCAAATGAAAATTCAGATGTGGTGTATCAACAGATTCATCATGTACAACGTCATCATCACACACAATTATTTGCTTGTAATCGTTTCCGCATCATTACATCCATTACGATTGCATTATATAGGCCTACACATGGGAACACGGTTTTAATCTGCACTATGTTATATATATATATAGGCACCTATATATATTCACCTCATATATACATATATATAACGCTATATATATATCTCTTAGATGTAGATGATATCTAGTTATAGATATAATTACGCTGTTTTTATATTATTATTTCTACATCTAGAAATTTAGATCTAGAGATCTAGATCTATCTAGATAATATTCTATAGATCTAGATAGATCTAGTCAGTCTGCCGAAAAACCATTGCCAGTTTAGTGCTAGATCTAGATAGATCTGCAATTGATTGATGTTTTCTACATCTGGGAAATTTAGATCTCTATCTAAATTTTGTTCTAGATCTAGATCTATCGATAGATAATATCTTGATATAGATCTAGATTCAAGAACTAAATAATTAAACAGATCTGGAAGAGATGTGCCTTCATTATCTCATTGAGTAACGGACTAGTTTGTTTTAATGTACCGGGGAGTGATGTCTGAAATTGAGATCTGTGTACCCTAGATCGAAAATAAAGTCAGAATTTAATCAATAGATCTAGATCTAGATCTCACAAATGAACTAGATCTAGATAGAGAATCTACACAGACAGAACTGACACCAACAATTTGATTTCATGTTTTTTTCAATGTTTTCTGTAGAAGTTTGGGACACGGGCTTAATTTTCTAGATCTAGAATCAAGCAACATCTACTC
>JAXRKP010001009.1:142500-145000 GCA_037039925.1 Doris montereyensis
TGTACATGCAAAAGAAGAGAATACCACGACCTTTGACCCTAGTCCGGGAATATTGTTGAGTTAACAGCTTTCTAGGGCATTGCGATAGGGCACCACAGAAGGAAGGAAAAGATAGGAAAAACGACCACAGGCTGCGCGTGATGTCACCAACGGGCGAAACCTGAGCAGTGAAAAACCCCTTTGAAACTGGTGTGTAGGTGTGTGTTTGGTAAAGCAAGGGGATGTGGATAGGTTTTGCAAAGAAATCATAAGTTATTGTTGGTGTATTGCAATATTTTACAGGTGGTTCCCGGCACCGAAACAACAGCGGAACACGTCCTTGCAAATGACCAAACGTTATCTAGGTCACGCCACGGACCACATCCACAGTTTGCACGTGCACATGCTTAAACACCTTAATATCACCCCCCCACCCCGATCAGCTTTTCTTGCTTTCGTTTAAAACTATAGCTCATTTCTGATTGTAAGACATGAAATCATTTTTGAAAGAAGAACATAGGGTATCAAAGTGTTTAGTTTATTTTATCCGCGAACATATATCACACTATCTGATAATTTACATGTCCGTGGCACAACAACATCACGGTAAAAATCATGCGCAAAACCGATTCAGAGAAACTTTTACAGTGGGTATGGATCTATATTGAACTTGCACCACATGACTGCAATGGATGCATATTTTTTCTCTCGATATCGTTGCCCGGATATATAACTGTCGTAAGTCGAAATTGTCGATTTTGAGGTATTGGTATCGATGGAATGAATCAACAGAAGAAGGCGGACCTAATGGTGGTAACGACAGAGCTGTCGAGTAAGAAAAAGAGTTATTCAGAGAATAACGTGAAATGGTACTGTCAAACTCAATTATGCCTATAGCATTTTCTTCAGATAAGAAAATCTGGAAATATTACAGTCGTAACTCAAAATACGACAGTTTTAATGCGGAAAAAGACAACAAAACGTGAGAACAATGTATCGCAATTCGACTACAGAGAAAGAGAGAGAGAGAGAGAGAGAGAGAGAGGAGAGAGAGAGAGAGAGAGAGAGGGAGGGAGAGAGAGAGACTCTATTATTTTAAATAATGTTGTGTAAATCACAATTTTAAATTATTTATTGTTTTAATTCTTATCATAGTTACACAACATAAGGCTATTAACATAACCTTTTATATTTCCTGTTTCACTTTTCACATTCAGGTATAGAAAGGTATTTTCCACGTAAATGATCCTTACTTATATTATGATAATTGCATCACAGATGAAGCGGATTATCCGTTATCTAGGTTCAATTCAAATATTCACACACATTCGTGACAATGTGCATAACCCACAAGCGATTATATTATAAAATTGTTGCCTTGTTACCTCCCGGTTTCAAGGTGGACGATGTTGATACTGACTGAACTGCAGTTTCTGAGATCATACAAGTAGAGACAGAGCGAGAAAGAGAGTAACGTGTCGTGTGCGTATGTATGTGTGTGTATGTGTGTGTGTGTATGTATGTGAGATAAGGCTATTAACAATTTATATTTTTCCTGAGAGACAGACAGACAGACAGACAGACAGACAGACAGATAAACAGACAGACAGAGACAGTGGAAAAAGGGAAAGTGAAAACGAGACAGAGAGGGAGGGAGAGATGTAGAAAGTGTGCGTGTGTGTGTGTATGTGTGTGTGTGTGTGTGTGTGTGTGTGTGTGAGAGAAGGCAGACAGAGAGAGAGACAGACAGATAAACAGACAGACAGAGTGAAGAGAGAGAGAGAGAGAGAGAGAGAGAGAGAGAGAGAGAGAGAGAGAGAGAGAGAGAGAGAGAGAGAGAGAGAGAGAGAGAGAGAGAGAGAGAGAGAGAGAGAGAGAGAGAGAGAGAGAGAGAGAGAGAGAGAGAGAGAGAGAGGGGTGGGGGGGTGGGGAGGGAGACAGAGACAGAGACAGAGAGAGACAGAGGGAAAGAATCATTGTGAAAGAGAGTTTTTGTGCCGAGTTTTGTTAATAAGTATCGTATGTTGACATACGACATTTGTATGTTCCTAGTCGTAGTAAAATAGAAATGACTTAAGTTGAGTTACGACTGTATTTTACAAATTATGCTAATGGCTAAAAATGAAAAAAAAACAACAAATACCTTGATTGAGTGAAATTTTAAAAAAATATGATAGTGTAGTTTCTCGGCGTTACCTGTATCATCTGTGAAAATTCCATTAAAATCCGTTGTGAAATATTTGAGAAAAAGAGTTTTTGCCTTCTCATCTCATGTAAAATTTAATTTTTGGATGTATGACAGTTTTGTATGTTGTTCTCTTCCCTTTATCTTATTGGTGACATTTTTTTCTGGGACAACCCCCAACCCCCCCCATCACCTCAAACAAAACAAAATTACAACACATACACACACACACACACATATACACACATGGTACATAGATACATACATACACACATACATATATACATACGTACATACACACAGAGAGACATACATACATACATAAATACATACACA